>CM077180.1:3772800-3905300 GCA_039654105.1 Coreius guichenoti | reverse complement strand
ATCCTGCTTGTAATTTTGAACAAAATCAGGTCCAAAAGTTTATCACACCTGTTCATTCTGTATATCAGGGCTTTATAATATCATAATGTCACTTCAGAAGCTCCTGCCTTTGTAAAAACGGCCTGTTTTGTTGTTTCAGGTCCAAACAGAAGTGACTCAATCTGCAGACCTCCACATGAAGAGCGATGAGAAGAATCTGAGATCATCAGGAGAACTCAGTCTCAGGTCATGATGGAGAAAAACGAGTCGCCCGTCTCGCCCTCCTCAGTGTCTCCATCTGTCCTCCAGCACGTCAGTCCTGCTCGTAAGGGCTCCCCTGATGCTAATGCGACTCATGATGCAGAGAGCCGTACGGACACGATTGCCGGCACAACTGAACCAGAGGCCACCAGAGCCAAGACGGATCCGACGACACCTCCCCGGCGAAGCCCTTCCACCGCATCCACAGTCTCCAGCGGCGAGCGTGTGTCCTCCTCCTCATCAACATCCATCCCTCCCAACATCCCGGTCATCAGCCTGGCTCACAGCAAACCCCCCTTGCCCCCTCTCCCCATGCTGGCGACCCCGCTGACGGCCCTGCACCCCGCGCCACCACTCCCGCACGGCCCCGCGGAGCTGCGGCTGGCGCAACTGTCCTCGCTGTCCAGCGCTGGACCCCCCACGGCCCTCCTGCCCCCACCTTTCCTGCAGACACACCCCTTCATCAGCAGGTGAGGAATCAAACTGACAATTATTACCACTGTTAAATTCCTTCATAGGACAACAAGAAAGAGCGACTTAATTGCTTAACTCAGTGGTTCCCAATCCTAGTCTTAGTGTAGGGGTGTCAAACATACGGCCCACGATGGTGTCCAATCCGGCCCAGGGAATGATTTGAACAATAATAAAAAATAGAGATGCACTGCTCAACCGGCCATAAATCGGAACGGTTTTAAGTGTTATTTTGGCTGATCTCTATTCCAGACTTGCACACAAACTGCTTTACAATAATTTCCCAAAATATTATTTGTGTGGGAATATTCCGAAGTCTGTTAACAGGACAATAACATAGTGCCAGACAGGGCACACTGAAGACGGACGCAAAGAGCGTCACTGGTCACGAAATATAGGAAGGAAAAATATAAATATTGAAATGGGGGTAGGGGTTTAAATAAATATATCTATGAAAGGGAACTGTCTTCAGAATAGTTTCGATGGCATTTTCTTGTCGTCTTACCTCTGTATAAAGTATTGCTTATAAACGCAGCGCTGCTTTGTGTACAGCGGTAAACAAGGAAATGCTATATTGCTGCTCTTCCATAAGCGACACCTACTGTCAGAGAGTGAATTTGCATTTTCATTCAGTCTGTCTGCTGTTTGTGCAGGTGTGTCTTCTAGCGTAATTATAGAATAATTTCACAATACAAAAGTCAGACTTTTTGCTTTAAATCTTGAAATTATACAATCTAATTTAAATAAAAATAACTGCTCATGCTACGTGTGTGTAGCATCTTTGTTTGCATCATGATTAAAATGTAGCGGTTGCCTTATTTCACATGGCTACAGATATTTTTGTTTAAGGCCAGGTTGGCCTGTTATAGAGAAAATAAACAAATAAATTTGCTTAAACAAAGAAAAAAATATCGGCAACTGGTATCGGAATTGGCCAGTTTGCTTGTAAAAAATCGGAATCAGACATGAAAAATCATAATCGGGGCATCTCTAATAAAAAAATATAAATAAAACATTATTTTAAAAATGTAGTGTTTTCACTGTAAAAATGCAGTTTTCACAGAGCAGTGTTTTAGTTTTCTTTCAAATTAATTTGTAGTTTGTATGGTAATATTAATGTAGGATAATTGTCAGTGAACTAAGGTTGAAAAAAAGGTAATTCAGCCCACGCATAGTTACTTTCTTTTTTTTTTTTCCCCATCCGGCCCTCAACCTAAAATGAGTTTGACACCCCTGTCTTAGAGTATCCGCAGCACTGCACATTTTAGATAGTCTCCCTAATCAAACACACCTGAATCAACGTATGTTCACCTTGCTACAGTGTTCTGGTGGTCACTAGAGTATTCTATGTTCTGGGTTGTTGGTACAGTCATCTTCAGCGGTTTTATGGTCCAGCAGGTGAAAATGGTGCATCTGATCATTTAGTAAAGTAGCTCCTCAACACATGTGACTTGAGGAACAGCGGCAGCCTTTTGCATTTCGGAGGCCCGTTTCAAAGAAACAGTTGGAGGCCCCCCCCCAATTTTTATGCAATGCGACTGCAATTACTTTTATTGTCTTTGTTATATTTAACAATGTTATCTCACATTTCACTCTTAATAATCTAATTAAAAATGCACTATCCACACATCTCTTTGACCAGAACAGACAATATTCTTCAATATTCTTTTTTCGAGCTCAAGTGGAGGCCCTTCTGTTGCGAGGCCTGTTTCAAGTGAAACATGGCAAAGGCCACTACTGTTGAGGAATCATTCACTGCAGGACGATGCACACGTTAATCTGAGCATCAAAGTAATGAACAAACTCGTCTGATGTCATGTTCTCTTGTAGAGCAGCGACTTACTGATCTTTCACCCCTCAAAGCAGCACAGACAGAATGAAGTCAGATCTATTTGAGCTGTGCAGCTGTAATGAGGACAGAACGGCAGGCGTCATGTTTGTCCAATCAGTGACAGACGTTCATCAAACGCTCCAGATTGCTTTTATAGATTTCTTTTCCTCAAGTTGTCTCATTATTTGCAGTGTTTTCTCTGTTTCCCTCAGCTCTTTCCTCGGACCGTCTGGAAGCTTTGGGATCTTTAGTAATGCTCGTGTGAAGAGACGCCCGTCCGCACACTTCGAACTGGACCTCAATGACGGTACATAATTTCATTTATGGATTGTTTTTAAATCAGTGGATGCTTTGTTAATTGTAAGTTTCTCTTCAGCATCATCATAAATTAAACAAAATGAACCCGATTGCTCCATGTTTCTCTGCTCAGATGTATCTCACATGTGGTTCTCTTTCAGGTCCTCCTCAGAAGTTGGCTCGGCGTGTCTTCACTAACAGCCGCGAGCGCTGGCGTCAGCAGAACGTAAACGGCGCTTTCTCTGAGCTTCGTAAACTCATCCCAACCCACCCGCCCGACAAGAAGCTCAGCAAGAATGAGATACTACGACTCGCCATGAAGTACATCAACTTCCTCGTCCAGCTGCTGAACGACCAGACGAGCGATCAGGCGTTTAAAGGCACGACGGACGGTGTCGCGGAGGGTCAGGATGGGAGGAAGGACGAAAGCGAGGATTTGGGAAGCGGCAGCTCCCCGTCTTGTAAAAACAGAGACTCCATGGACTCCATGATGGTGCTGACGGCGTCGTCGGGCTCCAGCTGCTACGGGGACACAGACAGCGAGGAGAGCACAGGTCCTCGAACCTGCGGCATTGAGACCAAACATAGCGGGATCACAGAGAAGGTTCAGGAACAGATACTAGCGGTCACAGCAAGCAGTTACCAGCGGTGACCAACACCAACCAACCACAAACTAACACACTGGAGATGGGTGTTTAGCTCGCGACGCGTATAAACTCTTGACACTTTTTTTTGTGGAATTACAGCGAATTTACTTTTTGTACATTTTTGGATCAGGTTAAATTCATGGCTTGTGTTCCTGGTCCATGTTTCATGTGTTGAGTCGTCACACATAACGCTTCACGTCTGTCACTTCTCCATTTAATTTCCTCTCACTGATATTTCAGGGAATAAATAGAGTCTGTGGGTTCCTCGTGTCAGACGGCAACATGCGATCACGGGTACATCAAACCTCACATCTACCACAGTCTCAACACTCTGACTGGATTATTTAATAATATGTTGATCTTTTGACTTTCCTGCTAAATGGAGACTAACATAGAGCTGAAGCGAAGACATGAGAGCCCGTAGAAGAGAGAATAATGGCAGCTCACATCCATGATCCACGTCACACCATGTTTTAGATTCTCTGTGTTAGTCCCGTCTGAGCTAGCAGATGTTTGGATGATGTGAAGCTCCTCAGAGTTTGGAAGTTGCAGTTATGTTGCTTGCGTTCAACTGATCTTGGTCTGAATAAAATAACGCAGTTTCAGATTTCTTTCTTTCAATTTCACTTCCTAATAAACACAGGAAGCTTTTAGCGCTAGTGTATAATGAAGAGCAAAGGATGAGCATTAGGTGTGTAATTGACCCACTGAGAAAGATGGAAAATGGATAAATGAGTTTTACATCAACAGAACACAAAATACTCTCACACTGAATTTATTCAGATTGAAAGTGATTGGCTGGTTTTACGTCTCTTCAGACCTTTATCAGTCTGTCTGGAAACACAGTTGTTGATGTGATATGAGTGCTTTTGAGGATGAAATTATCACTGGATCTGACATGGAAAAAAGGTTTTCAAGGTTAGTGATGTCATTTGAGGGTGATATGTCATTTTTGGATTTTTTTTTTTTTTCTTAAAGGGATAGTTCACCCAAAAATGTAAATTCTGTCATTAATTCCTCACCCTCATGTCGTTCCAAACCCATAAGACCTTCGTTCATCTTCAGAACACAAATGAAGATATTTTTGATGAAATCCGAGAGCTCTCTGACCCCTCCATAGACTACAACGTTACTGCAACTTTCAAGGTCCAGGAAGGTAGTAAAAACATTGTTAAAATAGTCCATGTGACTCCAGTGGTTCAACCTTAATGTTATGAAGCGACGAGAATACTTTTTGTGCTCAAAAACAAACAAAAATAATGACTTTATTCAACAATCTCTCTTCCCTCTTCCCTGTAACTCTCTTACGCTTTTCACTTTGGTGCTATTTTACCACTGGAGTCACATGGACTATTTTAACGATGTTTTTACTACCTTTCTGGACCTTGAAAGTTGCAGTAACGTTGTAGTCTATGGAGGGGTCAGAGAGCTCTCAGATTTCATCAAAAATATCTTCATTTGTGTTCTGAAGATGAACGAAGGTCTTACGGGTTTGGAATGACATGAGGGTGAGGAATTAATGACAATTTTAATTTTTGGGTGAACTAACCCTTTAATGGAATGTAGGGACGGTACTAACTGCGATCTCATGTGGGCGGATCTTGACCAGCATAAACTACAGATCGTCCATCCAGATCATCTCTGACCCTGAAATGATTCCATTTCCAGTTGGATTCTGTTTGGTTTACCTTTTTTTCATTTAGCAGATGCTGATTAGACTGTTTGTTGATCCCTGTTGTCTTAATCCCCAAAACCAGTTAACATCACACAATGAATCTGAAGCTAAAAGGTCAAATTAAACATTGGCTGCGTACGAAATCACATACTCTCTTGAGTAGGTACTTATTTTGAATAAGTGAATACTTTGCGATCACTAAAAAAGTATGTTCTATAATCATATGAATGTAATCCTGACGTACCACATTTGCCATGTTGTCATTATCATGTGACCTTCCAGAGTCAGTTGCGTCGCTTCACTGTCATTCACAAATCCTTTCCTGTGGCCTCATGGGATAGTAAAGTGTCCATCGTATGCACTCTTCAGAATCAGTAGGTCATCCGGGTACTTTTTGCCTATAGTACTGTGAATTCAGACATACGTCTTTTGTCACATACTGTTTTTTTGCCTACTATAACCTATAGTAGGGAAGTAGGCGATGTCGGATGCAGCCATTGTGTTTTCAGTTGCAGGGCGAATGCTAATTGATTAGCCTGCTTTGCTAGCACACTCCAAGTACTCATCGTGTGTCAAGGAAATCCTTGGTGTTTCATTCTCTGTTTTAAAAGCATTGAAATCAAATTACATGAATAAGCTCTGTTGTCCAAGGTAGATGTTTGTTTGTTTGTTTGTTTTATTAGGCATCTAATGCAAAATTTGCCATGTTATTGTCAGTGCAACATCCAAAACAGTTATTTTAAATATACTACGTTATCTTGACTAAAGTTAAATTATGTTGATCCCTCCTCCTAAAGTATGATACACACGCTCAAAAAGGGTCAAGGATCAACACAGGTGTGTTCACATTTCCTGAACCCTCTGATGTTTTTACTAGTATATAATCAGTTTTTGGTTTTAAAAAAATATCGGCCAATGGGGTCAGAAAAATAAACATAATTCAAAGCAAAATGGGGTTTTTTTCTGACTCCGTTGGCAGATAGTTGTTCTTGTTTTAAGCATAAACTCACATAATTTTGATAATTTTTAATATTTTAAGACATTTTGCTTAAGTAAATGTATCTTGATTTATTAATGTTTAAATATTTGTGCTGGAAAAATACTGAGAAGGGAAGTTATTTTTTGCAGTGTTTTGATTAAAGATTATGAGGCACATTCATTTTTTAAAAACAATGGTGTGCACAAGAAAATCTTTCTATTTTCCATAAAAATAAGAATAGTCGATTTTGATTTCATGGTGACTTGCTTCAAAGAGTCACATGCTCACTAACTCAACTGATGCTGTAACTTTTTTTATTTCATGCAGTGCTGCAGCAGCGGGTCAGCGGCCTCGTCTTGTGCTTCGAGTCGTCTCCTGCACTTATTGTGTCCCTTGGTCAGTCGTCCGGAGCAGATGGGACGTCCTCTGGCCCTTGTGTGATTAGGATTTTCCAAGATTTTTTATCATAGACTACTGGGACAGGAAAATCATTTTGTTTAAAAAAAAAAATGCCCGTCCTGTAGCCGGATACAGTTTATCCATGACAGAATCGTGAGAATACGAGCGGGATGGAAAAACTGTGACGCTGTTCAGCCGTGTTGGCCGGGTCTGGCTGTTTTTCCCACTGCAGCTGTGGCAGCGGGTGTGTGTATGTGTGGGGTCAGAGGTCATCTGTGGGTTTGACTGCATCTCGTCTCTCGTCGTATCAGGTGTCCAGGAAGCACCTACAGTTGCTGCTGTCTCATCGCCAGCCAACCGACTTCCTGACATGGACCGCGCAGTTATGAAAAGGTGGGAAGAATGAAAAAGTGAAAATCATCCTCTCCATTTCTGCCCATCCGCCACACACACTCCTGCGGCCCGCATGGCAGGAAGGTAAACTTGTGTAACCCTTGGTTGAATGACACGCCACAAACGCCCGCGCAGGCCTCAGGACGGCGTGTGTCACATGACGGGACGCGCTCACGTAGTTCAGGGATACGCGAGGGCTGTGCAGCGAGCGTTTCCCGTCTCTCTGCGCTCTAATACCGAGGCCTCTGGGGGGGCAGAGGACTGGTGTGAGACACTGAGATAAAAACCCCCTGATGCCCCTAGAGCAGGGCATTATGGGTACCACACCCTCTCGCTGGCACTGAGCTCCGGCACCTGCATGGTTTCATAATGCCTGCAGTGGTTATGACATCCCTGATGACACTGAGAACTTCCTCTGGCCAAGGTCACACACACACACACACACACATCGAGAATACTCTGACACAGGGTTACCCAACCGGTGATTCATGGCATTGTGACAGACATTGTGTAAAACTGAAGAATAAAACCCTTAAAGAGGTCATATCATGCCATTTTGTTTATTGGGTGTAATAGAATAGGTTTCCATGTTTTAATGTTCAAAAACACATTATTTTTCACATACTGTACATTATTGCAGCTCCTCTATTCCCAGACTGTCTGAAACGCTCTGATTCCTACAAAGCCCTTCCTTCTGAAAAGTGCTCTGATTGGCCAGCTGACCCAGTGCGCTGTGATTGGCCAAACACCTCAAGGGTGTGTCAGAAATGTAACGCCCCTTACCATAAAGGCTTCTAAAGCAATTGTAAACACACAGTTAAATGTTTGGACATAGGTGACTGAATTTCTCATGATTATAAAAACCTTTGAATGAAATCATACTGAGCATTAGTTTTTGAGACAAATGCAAATAATTGTGCTTGCATGTAAATTGCATTAGAAAAGTAAAATGTTAATTTTATAAAAGTGAAATGGGTGAGCATCAACATTATTGGACATTTGTTTCAAAAGCATCCCAGGATGCACCTCCATCTGTCCATCTGTCAGAAGAAACTAAATTTTTTTTATGTATCATTCAACATAATTCCCAAAATGATTTTTTAAAATAAATAATATTATTACTGAAAGACGCAGAAACATATGAATGGTGTTGTTTTAAAATAAATGTCCTCCTTTTACCAGGACACAGTAATGTTTCTTTAAAAGATGCATATATTTCTGTTTAATATACATTTTAATCAATATATGAAGTGTGGTCAGCTGGTTTAGGAGAAGTGATGATATACATGTGCATGTGAACATCACTTGTTCACATTAACAGTTTTATGACAATATAAATATTGCTTTGTTAGGCTGGAACTAATCTAGTGATAAATTACAGTGTCCCCTTTATTCCATTCAAGAAACAGAACATTTCATTTTTGGTGCACATAAATGTATGGTTACAGAATTGAAAAAATGCAGCGAACAATGTTGAAGTTGATTTGTTCTTGTGTTCATGAAACTGTTGGTGAAGAATCAGCTAAGTTTAGAGTGGTTTGGAAACATTTAAACCTATCAATATGAATATGCAGCACATATAATATTGAGTTTGTACAGATTTGACTGATGCAAGAAACCACATACGTGGGAATGATTTTACAGTTCACAGAGCAGATCAAACTGTCTATTTACGGAATCACTCTGTTTTCTGTTTAATGAACCGCCGTCTCCCGACCTCAGTGGCCACAGAGCCCACCGCTGCCCCTACAGCGCCCCCTACAGCTCCTGCGAGGAACACGCCCAGCGCCGCTCCGGTCAGAGCCCCCACGGCCAGCAGCTTCGGCACCCGGCTCGCACACGAGCTCGTCATCTCCCACACGGAGCGGAGCAGCGACCGATCCGGCACAGCTGAGTCCAGACGGTTGCTCTTCTCCCCCGCTGACATCACTTCCCCCTCTTCCTCCGTCTCTCTCAAAGCGCTCAGAGGGCGAGACCGGTTCGGTCTGTCTCTCAAGATGGTCTTGTTCTCTTTCTGGTTCTGCTGGTAGAGCGAGCAGCTGTAGAAATCTCCTCCGCTCTCCTTCACAGTCTGCTGCACCTTCTCCAGCAGCTCCTTGACACCGCTGCTTTGCTGTCCGGCTGTTTTCCTGCTCTGCAGGACGTGATAGCGGTCACCACATCTCTGCACCAGCTCCAGCATCTCTGGCCGTCGGGAACTGATGTACGCCTCCACCTCCTCCACGCCTGCCGCTCCCTCCGGCAAAAGGTCTGAGCGCGTAAAGAGGACAATCGTATGCCGGCGGACGGCGTCGAGTCCGAACGCACCCTCCAGCGCTTTTAGGGACGGCAGCTCTGAGTGAGTGGGCCGGTCGATGGGGACACAGAACAGGAACACGTGAGGGCCTGGGGCCGACAGGGTCACACATGAGGAAATCTGAGCTTTCACCTCCTCAGGAGATCTCTCCGACTGAAACCAGTCCGGTGTATCAACCACAGACACCTGAAGGAGACAGTAAAGAGGTTTAATCACATCAATCCTCAGCTTCAGAATGTGAAGTTCGTTTCCAATAATCCAGTGCCGATCCTCGGTTGAAATCCCATTCCGGGGGCGGGGCAGTCAAAGTACCGTAGGGTTGGGCGATGTCTACCAAATTGGCATCAGACATTGTCTACAGTGAAACATCGCGATGGACGATGGCATTGGGGGGTTGCGTTTGAGCGTTAAGCTCCGTTAATGTGGTGTGCATCTGGAGAAAGAGAGAATGCGCACGGAGCTGAAAGGGCTTGAATGAAGCGCGTTTGGCTTTAGATAAAACTACTAGAGGCGCTGAAATATCGATCCTGAGTGCTTGTGGTGTGATCCGCACCGCTGTTTTGACGATCTGCTCACTTCAACTAGAAACAGCAAAATGGTGCTACCGTTCTGGACCGCGGTCCACCATTTGAATATCATTGGTTTAGTATCTAGTAGCCTATAGTTCGTTTGCCATTTTTTGCACAATAAAATCTTTAGTGTTTAAATTGTGTTCATTGAACTGTTTTGATTGTAATTTGTATTGTGATTGGGAACAACTTCATTATTTGCGGTGCGGTGCGGTGGGGGTGGGGTGACGATGCCGGCTCAACATCGTGATGTCTGTCAGCCATCGGCGATGGACGATGGCATTGTCTATCGGCCCAACCCACTTCTGTCCTGATTTCTTCGAGGGGAGGGTCTATGAGCGGGTAAATACATGGGCTTTTTAAGATTTTTCGATCTAATGGACGAAAAATAAGCTCACAAAATTTTTCATATGAACGTGCCCAGAGACGACGGAAAAACATATGGATAGCAGCAGCTTTCATTTCTGCTCTGACAGCTGCAAGACCAGCCGAACACTGTGAGTGTGTGTTAGAAATCGCGAGAGAAAATTGTGCTTAGTAAGTTTTTCATCTTCAGACTAGACTTGGGTCTTCAGCCGACAAAGTTTAAATTCTGTCTAGCTTACGCGCTTCCTATAATGTTAAACGCATTAGGTCAGAAGGCGGTGAGTAGACGTCTTTTGCGGCTGTTTGAACGCATTCGACCACACTACGACATGAAAGCAATCAGGACGAATGCGTTTTCGACTACCTCTGGAAGTGGTCGAAAGTGGACAAGCTCAAAACATTTTAGACCCCATTTACACCTGTATTTAGCATTGTCCACTTGTGATCGGATCAACCAAAACGCTTCTTAATACCAGGTGTAAACAGGCCATAGTAGTGACCACTTCGAGCACTGCAATAATCAGAGCAGTAAGATGTTTACATGACACGAGCAAACCTCTTCAACTGTGATACTGACCAGCGTGTCCTCCACGAGCGCTCTGGCCTTCACACACTGCTGAGCAGGCGCTCTGACATCCTCTCCATGCAGTTCAAACTCCTCACGCCCCAGAATGATGTTCCCGGCCGCACTCTTCCCAGAACCACGGCGACCCAGCAGAACCATTCTCAGCTCAGGCAGCGAAGAATTGTTCAGAAGATCTGAAGAGGAATATAAGGATGATGGTGATACAGGAGAGAGAGTTTCTAAGTCATCCGAAACCTTCTGAAAACTGTGATGGACTGGAATGAGAAACACAAGCAAATATATTAGTATCAGGACACGCTCAGCTATAAAACTGGTGGAAAAACAATCCCTGAAAAAGGGACCTGAACCAGAAGATAACAGACTAGAAGACTCTTTTCATGCCAGACAGGAAGAAAACACTCAGAACAAACTAGTTGTGAGTCAATGTTATGAACCTACTAGTGTTAATGAAGCTCTGGCTGTTCTGGACCTCTGGCTCCTCCATCATCTGACTGAGAATAGCTCCCTCTAGAGTTGCACATGAATACAACATCTCATATATGAACATCATTTCAAACAAACATTTCTCTCATCATCCAATTGGCATCAACATATCTTTTTAGTTTTTGTGTGACTAGATTGATTAGTTCAGGGGTGTCCAATCCTGCTCCTCGAGGGCAACTATCCTGCAGAGTTTGGCTCCAACACACCTGTCTGAAATTTCCAGTGACCATGAACACCTTGATTAGCTGGATTAGCTGGTTTAACTGGGACTGGAGCTAAACGCTGCTGAAAGGAGGCCCTTCAGGAGCAGGATAGGAAACTTCTGGATTAGTTATGTACATTTGGTCTGTTTTTTTTTAGCACCTTTGGTGAGTTTGAAGCTCGGGCTTCGCTCCAGCAGTGCATGTTGGTTGTGTGTCTTTTCATACTCCTGCTGCTGTGACTGAAGTCCATTGAACAGGTGTCTCTCAATCATTCCATCTCTTACTGTTTCCACTGTTTGTTTGTCAAATGTGTTAATTTGTGTTTGTTTTCCTCTGTTGCCCCCGTTCCACATTGTGTCTCTTGCTGCACTAAGTTTCATTTCTATTTTCTCCTCCTTTTCCTCTCTGATGTCTTTCCCACGGGTCTCCTCGTCTCTGAGCAGGTGAAATCCTCCGTTCTTCTGTATCATCTGCTCCACCTGAGACACGGGAAACTCAAATCTCAAAATCATAAAATTTGTACTTTGTCATAATACATCATCCCATCAATTACAGTGTGACCCCTAAAATAATCTAAAATAAGTCCTTTCTTTTACTGTCTAGATATAAAGGTGTTAAATACAGTACTGCCTTCCATCAATCAGGTCGTCTAATGAGAAAACACCATGATGCAGTGCAAACTATGACTCTCTGTCGAGTCCGAGCCCATATTTGTCATGGACTCGGGAGCATTTGGACTCGGTATTGACTTGAGACTGATCAATGGGGAGTCAAAGGCTTCAAGTACTAAAACACTGCAGATATGTTTTGTGGTCTGTGCCGACTTGTGCATATGATCCACTCTGTTTTATCTTGTCTATGGACCGGAGCACAGTGTTTTTGTACTGCGAAGGTTTGCGTGACATTGACACAAAGCTAAACTTCATTCACCCCAAAGTAGGAGTGTCCAAACATGCTCCTGGAGAGTTCAGCTCCAACCCTAATTAAACACACATCTGAACCAGCTAATAAGACTTCAGACTCACTAGAAACTTCAAGGCAAGTGAGTCTGAGCTGGTTGGAGCTAAACTATGCAGGACAGTGGCCCTCCAGGAGCATGTTTGGACACCTCTGCCCCAAAAGAAAGCATTTTTACACTGTCATTCAGACCCTCTAAAGCTCTCTGTCTTGACTCAGACTCGACCTACTCGGGTCTCAACCTTAACTTGGACTTGAATGAGCTGGTCTCAACTATGACACTACCATAATACATGTCTGTTCTATCTGCACCCACATTTTGCTGCTCTCAGCATTGATTGTACTGCAACAACAAATGGCTCTGATAAAGTGCTGGTAAAGGACAGTGCGATCAGTCAGTCTTAAGGATCAGAACTGAAAATCAAATCTGAATAGACCTGGGGCCAGTTGTTCAGAAGTCGGATTTCGGCTGTCGGCTATCGGATTGGATCAATTCTTGAAAATGGGTTGTTCAACAGAAAAAAAGGATTCTGAAATCAGATTAGATCACAAAATCCAGTCTTGGTTTTGATGTGGATCAAATCATCGGTTTGTGTTGTTCAAAACTTTTTTGTAAGATTGGGCCAGTTATTCAAAAAGTTTAATCCGGATCAGAATGATCTGGATTTGGAAATCCCATGTTTTGCTATCCAGGATCAGGTAATCCATTTTACTTTTGTGCCGGTTTTTCAAAGCAAAATTGGATTGGATCACCCTGATCCAGATACACACCTTTTCAGATTACCAAATCTGGATTACTAGTGCTCTACGGAGCCCCTGAAGGGACATGGTGATGGAAAAAATATGAGTTGGGGGAAAAAAAACACATTTCAATGCTTTTGCGTTCTCTCAGAAAAGTTTTGTGTTCACCCGAGAAACCTTGTGTTCGAAAGAACTTTGTACTGGTTCATCTCTTATGATTGTGCCAATGTAGTTTACAAACAGTGATAAAAAAATATATAATATTTTTGTTTGATATTTACAGCTGTTTGGGGATTATTTTATGGCGCCAAAATCTTTTTTACTTTTACTGTAGGTTACCGGAAGTCTTAGTAATGTCTACTTCTAATTTATTACTTTAACAGTTAAACTAATCGAGAGCAAAATAAAAAAATATGTGTGTATATGTATATTACATGATACAAATGTTGTATTTTTTTTGACCAGTTTTAAAGTTTTATTACATTTTCTTCCTGGAATCCACCTTGAAATCCTACCCCCTGTTGGGATCAGGATAATCCTGTTTTTTTGGATCAAAGTTATCCAACTTGTTTGAACAACACAAACTGAAGATTTGATCCAGATTAAAACTAGGATTGGATTCCGTGATCTAATCTGATTTCAGATTCCTTCTTTCCCTTTTGAACAACCCATTTTCAAGATTTGATCCAATCCGATAACCAAAATCCGATCATTTTACCTTTGAACAACTGGCCCATTGAGATGCCTTTGATCCAAAAAAAAATCAGGATTATCCTGATCCCAGCATTTTTTTCAGTGACAAAAATGTAATAAAGCTTTAAAATTGGTAAAAAAAAAAAATCAACATTTGTATCATGTAATATACACACACATTAGTTTAGCTGTTAAAGTAATAAATTGGAAGTAGACATTAAGCCTTTCGGTAGCCTACAGTAAAGTAAAAAAGAGATTTTGGCGCCATAAATTAATCCCCAAACAGCTGTAAATATCTAACAAAAATAATATAATTTAATTTAAAGTGTTTTTATCACTGTTTGTAAACTACATTGGCACAATCATAGAGATGAACCAGTCTAAAGTTCTTTGTCAGCGAATGCAAAGTTTCTTGGGTGATACTACACACAACTTTTCTGAGAAAACGCAGAAGCATTGACATTCCATCACCATGTCCCTTTAGGGGCTCCGTAAAGCACTAGTAATTCAGACTTGGTCATCTGAAAAGGCGTGTATCTGAATCAGGGTGATCCAATCACATTTTGCTTTGAAAAACCAGCACAAAATTAAAATGGATTACCCGATCATGGATAGCAAAATATGGGATTTCCAAATCCAGATCATTCTGATCCAGATTAAACTTTTTGAACAACTGGCCCCAGAGCTGCGCTTCCAAATGCGCAAGTAGATAGTAAAAACCATTGGCATCAATGGTCTTTACAATCTGCATAGGCCACAGATCCTCAAATCGCTGCCCAGCAAAGTTTAGCTTAAACCCTCATCAAACTCACCTAATTGTAATTTTCTAGTAACTCTGAAGATCCTGATTAGCTTGGTCAAATGCCTTTGATTGGGGTTGAAGCTAAACTCTGCAGGGCAGGATTTGAGGAGCTCTGACATAAGCTTACAATGCTCTTGGGAAGCGCAGAGGTGTCCAATCCTGCTCCTCGAGGGCCAACACACCTGCCTGGAAATATTGATCCTGGAGGACTTGATTAGCTGGTTCTTTTAATTAGTAATCAGCAGCCACAGATGTAGGAAGATGCCAATCAGTTTTCAGTTGGATACCTGTAGCCCCGCCCCCAGCGCCTCACCTTCTCCAGTAGAGTGACAACTTGCTGTCTGTTGTCAGGTCTACGGTTACTGATCACATGGCAGTGGCCGCGACACCTCCTCACCACCTCCTGCAGCCCCTCCTCCTTCCTGAGGTACTCGTCCAGACTGCGGTCCATCAGGTATTCTCCACAGGTGAGCAGCACCAGCGTGTGACCCAGCACCGACTGCCCAAACATTTGCTCCAGCTGATCCGGGATGCACCGCTCCATCTCTGTAAACTCCCCGATGGGAATGAGGAAGAGGAAGACGAAGGGCCCGGACGCACTCAAACTCAGGGACCGCCGAGTCTCCTCCTGGATGTCGGCCTCCAACTCCTTGCCCCGCCAGTACCAGCGAGGGGTTTCCACAATGCACAGTCGCCGGTCCTCCGACACCCCTCGCCGTATCTGACTCACACGTGAAGAGGCCGGGGGGCCCAGATCCGAACTCTGACGTAGCAGGGTATCCGCTGTCAGGGTCTTTCCACAGCCGATGCTGCCAACCAAAACCAAACACAGCTCAGAGAGGGAGCCGCGAGGGCCGATACCCCGCTCCAGAGAGACTGAAAGACAGAGACAGAACAAAAATCAGCCACTAATCGAACTCTTGAGACACCTACAGCTCACCTGCTATCATTCTCATTCATCCCACCAGCAGCTGCTTGCTGCTGCAGGACTCCTGCCATGTGCACGAGCTGCATATTTTTTCATGGGTGCTCTACACATTGGTTTGAGCCATTCACCTGAGCTATAGATGTCAAGTGACTATTGACTAATGGATGCAGTAAAATGACATCAAGGTCACACTGATTGACTTATGACATCACAACAACACAGTGTCAAAGGCTCTGTTTACACCTGGTATTAAGATGCGTTTTGGTCAATCGGATCACAAGTGGACGACGCTAAATACAGGTGTAAATGGGGTCTAAAATGTTTTGAGCTTGTCCACTTTCGACCACTTCTAGAGGTAGTCGAAAACGCATTTGACCGGATTGCTTTTGTAGTGTAGACGCTCATGTGGTCGAATGTGTTCAAACAGCCACGCTTACTCTCCGCCTACTTTATTCAGAAAGATCTGAATACGTCCATGCATTTACCCGCCCATAGACCCTCCCCTCGAAGAAATCAGGACAGAAGTGGTTGAATGTGGACGGATTAAAACACCAGGTGTAAACGGATGTGTCTCCCTCGTCTACTTAAACTTAAACACATCTTAATACCAGGTGTAAACAGGGCCAAAGCTTTAGTAGTGACGTCACAGATGGCAGACAGGACACATATAAGAGCATCACACAGAAACAATCAGACACTGAGAAAACATTCACTAGAAGGCTAGGAAATATTAGTGTGGCAACATCATACATTTTATGAAGGTTCAGAACCTCACCTTAAAAAGAAAAACATTTCATTTACAGAGTTTCAGACTCTATCTTTAGGTTTATGTGATTAATATCTTGTGTTGAATCTCTGTCCTTAAGACATTCCCACATATGAGACACCTGTCAGTCCAGTTACACAACATTCAGCAGAACACACGCATTAGTAATAGAAATTATCACTTAAATAGATTAAATAATTAAACTTATCTAGTGTGTTTCTCCTCACTGTCATAAAATAGTTTAATAACATTTAATAAAATTACTAATTTAATGAAATTAGTCATTTTAAACCACTTACTGTACTGCGAGAGAACATGAAAATGCAAGTATGAATGTGAATTTACAGTCTTACCCTGCTTAGAGAAATCCATGTATGTGTGTGTCAGGGAGGTCAGTGTCTGTCTGTCCGGCTGTCAGTCTCCTAGCTGGTCTCGGTATGAAGCGTCTCCGTGCGTCTCCACTCATGTCCCGTCAGAGATGCGCCACACCCCTCACCTCCTCAACTGCAGTTGGGGTGGAGGAATGAGCGCGCGCCATGCATGTGACTCACACTGATGCAGCCACACCCTGAACAACTGGTTTGCTGGGGTTCAATGTTCTAGCTGGTTTCCCACCCTGACCCGCTGAAAAACTGAAACCCCCTCTAAAGGCTTCTTTACACAGCAGAGTTAAAGCTGCTCTGTGCCTGCTCAAAAAAAGACATAAAAGCCAGACCAGAATATGCCTGATCTGACCCACCTCAGCCCCTAGAATCAAAGTATACAGTTAAAATTGCTGTGTGAATGCATTTATGCCACCTCTGAGCTGCATTAAAAATTCAGTGTAAAGACAACTAAATGCCACTTCAGAAGCACATCTGTGACACCTTTGCAGTGTAAATTTGGCATAAAACCAGTGTAAGACTATAGTCTGATTTGCAGGGTTCTCCGCAGGACAGGAAGGAGTCTTTGACCACCCTTACAAAAATTAACCATGTTTTTTTTTGTCAGAATACCATTTGTATAACCAGTTTTACAACAAATACTATGGTTAGTGTAGCAAAACCATGGTTAATTTTACTATATTAGCCATGTTTTTTTGGTTTTATTTGTACCAAAACCATGGATAATTTTCATAAGGGCATCATGATGTCTCAGTTTTCTTTTCAAGAAAAAGTTGAATTTATTTTATTATATGTCTATAAACATTTTTATTCAGTTAACTTAACTCGCTCAGCGAGATTCTCTGCATCATAACAGACAAAACTGACTGTAAAAGAAATTTACGTTACTAATTACTAATGTATAGTAATTAGTAACGCTGAAAATATTATGTATATATTCAAGTGGAACTCTTCTGGAACAAGAACAAATGTAGGGCGAGGCTTGATTTTGTCCGTGGGGAATTGATTGGATGGTTGTGGTTTGCTATTGGTGGATCTCATGTGAGTGACAGGTTGCCCCGCCCTCCTCATCAGAGAAGAGATGTCGCTGTAAGAGGGAGGGGAAGTTATTCTGATTCAAGATTACGTGACACGTGAATTTAAAACAATAACGATGTGAACGGATAAATAATTTATAATAAATACTGCAATATTCCATAAAAAAATAAGAATTGTCCATTTCATGGTGACTCTAAACAAACTATTTAAACCAAAAAAAATAAAAATAAAATCTAAAAAACAGTCCACTCCAGAGTTAAAAGAACATACTAAAATGGATTTTATTGAGAGAAAAACAACAGAAATACAAAATCAACATCAGATCAGATAAAAATGGAGCGCAGGTTTAAGAAGCAGGTTAAAAGTTGAAGTGTCTGTGAGTTTGTCCAGTGCAAAACTGTGCAAGTCTTAAAGTCTTTTGTCGATGGTTTCATCAGAGCCAGTGGAGACGCCGCAGGAGCTCCATCATCACGGTCAGCATCCTTCATAAACCCGGCATCACATATGCGATGTTATCCAGAGTGTTTGACTGATCACAAACAGAGACAGGGAGAGATAGTTCAGTCATTTGGCTCACTGATGTTTATGTGATTAAATTGATGAATGGTCAGTACCAGCACATGATGTGGGCAGCCGTTGAGTTCTGGGACCTGAGTGGTGAGGCAGGCCAGTGGACCCAGAGCACACAACACCGAGTCCAAGAGAACCGACAGAGAACCCGACACAGTCACCATGCCCTGAAACACACACCAGACAGTGAGAGTCACCATGCCCTGAAACACACACCAGACAGTGAGACATAAAACAAACCTGTGTGATGCGTGATGTTCACCCACTTCAGCAGGTGTTTAAAGAGGACCTATAATGCTTTTGTCATTCTCTATATCAGTGGTTTTCAACCATTAGGGGGTCGCGAGATAACTTAAAATTAATTTAAATATATTATTATAATTCATTAATTTTATTATTAATACATTAAATAAAAAAAAACACATTTATACATTTATTTAATTAAAAAATTAAATTATAACAAAGCACCACCTCTCTCGTATGTATTCTGTGATTTTTTTCGGAAGAGCCCAAGCCGTTTCTCTTCGCGCTGTGTAAAATACAGACCGAACGCCAACGGCTCAAAACACCCAACCACTTCATCAACATAGAATACGCAAACTACATCTCTTAGTTGGATAAAGAAAACCAGTGTAGGTTTTGATGGATGACGACTGTAATGAAGGTAAAGGCGATTACAGTGACTTGAGTCGTACATTACACATGCGCGAGTCCGTTATTATTTATGCGCAAACAAACCGTGTATGTGCACTCTTGGCTCACTGAATAAAGTTTTGTTTGGATGACGATTGTAATGAAGGAACTTCTGTTCACTGATGACATCGACCCACCTTCAGATCACTGAGTTTCCACACATTCAGAATTATTTAATTTTTCATTTGTATTTTGGTGTGTTTATGGATAGTAGCTATATGCAGTCCTTTGGCATCTCCCTGTGGTCTTGTTTGGTATGGCAGATTGACTTGTTTGTTTAAGTTACAATAACTGAGCAGAGTAAGTACTTTTAAATTGTAAAAAATGTCTGCAAAAAAAACGTCTGTGTTTGCAAAAAAAAGAACACTGAAGGTTGTAATAACATGGAGTTGAAAAGTAAAAACACCAGAATACAAATGTTTGTGTGACTAAAAAAGGTGGGGGGGTCCTTGTGGTATTGTTTCGGAGAGGAGGGGGTCCTTGGAGTAAAAAAAATTGAAAAACCACTGCTCTATATTGGTGCGCACTGTTTCTGAACTCCCTGAAATTCCTCCATTGTAGTCTTGAACACGTCACAATATTTCTCATTTAAATAATTCTTGCCCAAGGCATACGCAAAATAAAGGGGTAGGGCCTGCTTGAGTTAGTTAGTAGTGTGTTGAAACTCGCAGTTATGGTAAGGAGTGTGACTTTAACTCTACATGTGTGTGTGAGTGTGTGTGAGAACCTCTGTCTCCTGCAGTCTGCGTCCGATCAGAGACAGAGATTCTCCCAGCAGCTGAAGGTGAGCGGCCGCATCAATGGGGTCCACATCCGGGTCTCTGAGCGGAGAAAATGTGGCTGCGTTTGCAGGCCGCGGCGCTGAACCGTTCTGGACGGGAACGACTGCTGTTTCCGGCCTCTTCAGCACAACGGCGCCCACTGCAGGAGTCACGACTGCACCTGAATGATGACCTGACCAAACATCAACACCAAATACATCAGCGCTGACAGTGACATCAGTGACCTGAAGGGATTTGACTGCTGACCTTTAACCCTGCTGCTGTCTTTGAGCGGGCGCGACATTTGCTGCGGTTTGACGTGCTTGACATGTTTGACACTCTCTGATTTCAACTGCTTGCGCTGAAGGTACTCCGATCTCTCTCGCCACACCTGAAAACCATCAATCGGTCAGCACGATGACAGCAAACACACTTCATACAGGTGTATGATGGGTAATGATGATGTTCAGCACCTGTTTGTCTCCTTCTGGCAGCTGCTTCCAGGCATCAGCGAGTCTTTTGCTCAAGTCCCCAAAATCTGAGTTCAAATAAACACACAATAAATATTCACATACACTGGAGGTCAATAGTTTGGGGTCTATAAGATTTTTAATGTTTTTGACAGAAGTCTTTTCTGCTGACCAAGGCTGCATTTATTTGATCAAAAATACAGTAAAAACTTTCTAATCCTCATATTAGAATGATTTCTGAAGGATCATGTGACACTGAAGACTGGAGTAATGATGCAGAAAATTCAGCTTTGATCACAGGAATAAATTACAGTTCCTATATACAGTACTATATATTCACAGTTCATTATCAGTTCATTAACACTAAGTATACAGTAATAAAGTACTTGCAAATCATTAGCAAACCATTAGTTTATAGTTATTTATACAAACCCGATTCCAAAAAAGTTGGGACACTGTACAAATTGTGAATAAAAAGGAATGCAATAATTTACAAATCTCATAAACTTATATTTTATTCACAATAGAATATAGATAACATATCAAATGTTGAAAGTGAAACATTTTGAAATGTCATGCCAAATATTGGCTCATTTTGGATTTCATGAGAGCTACACATTCCAAAAAAGTTGGGACAGGTAGCAATAAGAGGCCGGAAAAGTTAAATGTACATATAAGGAACAGCTGGAGGACCAATTTGCAATTTATTAGGTCAATTGGCAACATGATTGGGTATAAAAAGAGCCTCTCAGAGTGGCAGTGTCTCTCAGAAGTCAAGATGGGCAGAGGATCACCAATTCCCCCAATGCTGCGGCGAAAAATAGTGGAGCAATATCAGAAAGGAGTTTCTCAGAGAAAAATTGCAAAGAGTTTGAAGTTATCATCATCTACAGTGCATAATATCATCCAAAGATTCAGAGAATCTGGAACAATCTCTGTGCGTAAGGGTCAAGGCCGGAAAACCATACTGGATGCCCGTGATCTTCGGGCCCTTAGACGGCACTGCATCACATACAGGAATGCTACTGTAATGGAAATCACAACATGGGCTCAGGAATACTTCCAGAAAACATTGTCGGTGAACACAATCCACCGTGCCATTCGCCGTTGCCGGCTAAAACTCTATAGGTCAAAAAAGAAGCCATATCTAAACATGATCCAGAAGCGCAGGCGTTTTCTCTGGGCCAAGGCTCATTTAAAATGGACTGTGGCAAAGTGGAAAACTGTTCTGTGGTCAGACGAATCAAAATTTGAAGTTCTTTTTGGAAAACTGGGACGCCATGTGATCCGGACTAAAGAGGACAAGGACAACCCAAGTTGTTATCAGCGCTCAGTTCAGAAGCCTGCATCTCTGATGGTATGGGGTTGCATGAGTGCGTGTGGCATGGGCAGCTTACACATCTGGAAAGGCACCATCAATGCTGAAAGGTATATCCAAGTTCTAGAACAACATATGCTCCCATCCAGACGTCGTCTCTTTCGGGGAAGACCTTGCATTTTCCAACATGACAATGCCAGACCACATACTGCATCAATTACAACATCATGGCTGCGTAGAAGAAGGATCCGGGTACTGAAATGGCCAGCCTGCAGTCCAGATCTTTCACCCATAGAAAACATTTGGCGCATCATAAAGAGGAAGATGCGACAAAGAAGACCTAAGACAGTTGAGCAACTAGAAGCCTGTATTAGACAAGAATGGGACAACATTCCTATTCCTAAACTTGAGCAACTTGTCTCCTCAGTCCCCAGACGTTTGCAGACTGTTATAAAAAGAAGAGGGGATGCCACACAGTGGTAAACATGGCCTTGTCCCAACTTTTTTGAGATGTGTTGATGCCATGAAATTTAAAATCAACTTATTTTTCCCTTAAAATGATACATTTTCTCAGTTTAAACATTTGATATGTCATCTATGTTGTATTCTGAATAAAATATTGAAATTTGAAACTTCCACATCATTGCATTCTGTTTTTATTCACAATTTGTACAGTGTCCCAACTTTTTTGGAATCGGGTTTGTAGTTTATATATTGTAGTATCTACATTGTTAATATATTAAAAGGCTATATACAAATAGTGAGTTCTTCATTCATTGTCACTGTAATTAACAAAATTATTGTTTAATTGGCTCATATGTAAAGAGTTAAATAATGTTTTTTATGCTTTGTGTAAGAGACGTAAAAAAAAATCAATTATTCCAAACTTTTTTTTAGAAAATAAATGTTTAAAAACTGACGTGGTTTGTAATTAATTTCAAAAACTAAAACTGTGGCATATAGATACTGTTAAAATCACTCATGTTGTGACAGAAGATTGCTAACAGCAAGCACCAATCTGATTGGCTGATCTATTCAGATATTCAGAGTTTTAATTGCGATGCTTGAAAGTGAAAAAGGACAAGAGATCCTTGAGCATGTTTCAGGAGAAAACAAACTCAATTCTGGTTGTTCAATTTACATATGAGACTTGAGACGATTATCAAATATCTACAGAAACAAACAGGCTGACTGATGAAGATGAACCCACCGAGGCCTGGCTCTTCCTCCAGAATGCTGTTTCTGTACTCCTTATAAAAGATCTGATACGCCGTCAAGACCTTCTTCTTCTGCACAACAGACAGACATACAGTGTAAGATAGTTTCTATGTGTTTCAGGCTCATCTGGTGTCTCAGTGGTTCTCCTCACCTTGTCTTTGCTCTTGCGTTTGCCACCTTCTTCTTTCTTCCTCTTCTTCTCCACACGGCTGTGATGGCCTGTAGTGTACTCGCTCCATTCTGTGCTGCCATTGGCTGAGAGAAGAGTGGCCAGAAGTCAAAGGTCAGCATGAGAGCAGCACACAGACACACAGAAGCGTTGCGTTTGTACCTGCTGCTATTCTCTTGGCTGATTTACTGCTGTGTTTCTTCTCACGCGGTCGGTCTCGCTCTTTCTTCTTCTTGCTCTTTTTGCTCTTCTTCTTCTTCCTGCTGCTGTGTTGAGACGAGGATTCATGGATCAAGAGTTTCCCACATTCGCTGTCGTCAGCGGAGGACGAGCCGCTGCTGTCAGCCATGTCAAGACATCCTCCATATTGACCTGACAGACACAATCATCATTACAAACGTTTTAGGTTGATCAAACATAATGAATTCCTTTTATCAGGTATTGCATTTGGCTATATATTTAAAAGTGATCAAAAACAACTTTCTGTCATAGTTTAGATTTTATTTTTTTTTTGTTTAAAATGTTGAATATTCTTGCTTAACTAACAGGTAAACAGTCTGAAAAAATTAAAAACAATTTTTGGGAAACCTGCTTGTGTATATGCATACATTCATAGAAAACATTGCCTCCAATAAAACGTTCCCTCTAACAAGCATGAAAACATTGACCATGTTCTTGAGATCATGGATGATGCAAGTATCTCCTCACCTTCTAGCTCCACCTCCTCGCCAACCACAGGAAGCCCCTCCCGCACCACCTGTGGCTGCTTCCTGGAGGAGGAGGAGTCTCTAGTGTCCTTCCTGCGCTCCTTAGACGTGGACAGGCAGGGATACGCCGCCTCTGCGCCCACCGCCGTGGGAGAAGTGATGGCCTGCAGGAGACCCATCGCCGTCACGGCCGTCTGAGGAGATCCCGCCGACTCAGAAGGCGTCAGGAGCGAGCGCTGGCTCTCTGAGGGACGCTTCTTCTTTTTGTGATGAGATCCGGAGCTGTGATGATCTACACGAGAGAGACATGAACAACTCAACACGCCATCAGAGCTGCTCAACATACACAGTTCGTCCTCTCACGTCTTAATATACACTTAATATTCAGCAATATTATTGATTTGACTGTACTGACTCTTTCAGATGAGAACAAAACCGAATCGAGCTGAATGACAGGTTTGACGTATTTTGCAACATCAACACGGTTACTAAACTGAATCAACACTGAGCTGAACAATGACTTGACTGTCTTTTTAGAGCTGCTTTACAGCATACTTTGAATTTGTCTCATATTTGATGAAGCTTGCATCATTGATTCTGTTACTTTCCTGTTTATTACTGTGAAGCTGCTTTGAAACAACCTGTACTATATAAAGCGCTAAAGAAATAAAGCTGACTTGTTAAAGACAGATGTACCGTGAGTCCTGAGGTGATGATATATGCTTCTGAAGGAATAATCCTGCATATCAGAACTACATTACCCATAATCCTGAAAAGTGATCTGCCAATCAAAGAAGTCGCTGTTACGCCCACTCTCATAGTGTTTTGAATTGAAGTCAATCCCAAACCTTTATTTCTATAGCGCTTTATTCAATACAGATTTTGTTTTAAAGTGGCTTCACAGTAATAAACATGGAAATAACTCAATTCTGCTGTAAAAGCAGCTCCAAAATAGACAATAGTGTCATTATTCAGCTGAAGTCATTTCAGTGTTGATTCAGTTCAGTTCAATAACTGTGTAAAGTCAATCAATTATGAAACAAATTTGATTCAGCTATAAGCAGCTCTACAGACGACAATACTGTTATTTACTTTGAGTCAGTTCAATGTTGATTCAATTTAGTTCAACAAGTGTCAATGCTGCCAAATTCATCAATTATGAAACAAAGTCAAATCAGCCATAAAACATTTCAACGGAAAACAGTGATGTCATCATCCAAATCAATAAAGTTCAAGTTTTGTTCTCATTTGAGTACCATTGCAGTTAAATCAACAATATTACTGAATATTAAGTGTCGTTATACCCCAACTAAGCAAGCCAAAGGCGACAGTGGCAAGGAACCCAAACTCCCTCAGGTGACAGAAAACGAAGAAAAAAACCTTCAACTCTCAAATTACTGATGATTTTTATACTTTTATGTATAATCATTTGCAATTCTTAATGGGATAAGTAGTTCATTCTCTTGTTCAATATGTTCAATAACAGACAAGGTAGTAATTCAAACTTCAACTATTTGGTCTCAGAACTCTTTTCTGAAGAAGTTTCTGGAATCTTGCTGGAGAACATTAGTGGGGAAAAAAGAACAGAAATCACTACAGTAACGCACCTCTGTAGAAATGATCCTCATAATGCTTCTTTTTCTTTTGAAACTCGCTCCCAGTGTAAAAGTCATCAGCGTCCTGTGGAGAGCAGAGATCAGTTTCTACACAACACACGCTGATGATGATGTCAGTGAGTCTTTCATTAGTACCTTGAGCCGTTTCTTGGAGGTCTTGCGCACCTCTGCGTCGATGATCTCTTCTTCTCTCAGCAGATCTTTGTAGGATCTTCTTTTTTCTCTCTGACTGCGGCCGGCAACCAGACTCACCTCACCCTCCATCTACACACACACATTACACAGTGGCAAGAATAAGTTTGTTAACCATTTGAACATATCTGGATTTCTCCATTGATTACTCACAAAATATGGTATGATCTTTAGTCACAGTTATAAACAAACACAATCTGACTAAACTAATAACACATAAACAATTGTACTTTTCACAGCTAAAGACAGTGAGTGATCATTTACATGGAAGATGTGTTCACAAACTTATTCTTGCAGCTGTAAATAGAAACAGATATTGTGTTACTGGTGTGCGCGGTTGTGTATTTACATGTATAGGTTTGCGAGGTTTAGTTAGTATATAAATATGTATGAATGTGTTCTAGTGTGTATTTGAGGAATGTATGAATGTGTGTTTTTGTTGTTGTTTATTATCCCTCTATGCTAACACGCTAACTGGCAAAACTTTAAACACTATTAGTGATTTACAGTATAATTCAGACAAATCGAAGCGCGTTCAACTGAGAATCAAAACGTTAAACATGCGTACAATCGTGATAAAATGTAGCTTCATTCATTCGATTAATTTCCATATTACCTTCATCAAATTTCATGCGTCTCCTGCCGCCATCTTGGCTCTGCGCTGCGCGGTCAGTTTCTCGCGCGACTGTTCGAGCGTGTGGCGTCATCGCGCACTCGGGCGCCTCTAGCGGACAGCCGGAACGAGCGCCGCTGCTCGCAGATCGGACATATTGGAGAATATTTCGCAGATATCTGCATTTAAATACGGATGTGACAGTATTGTGGATTTCCTTATGGTGTTTCATTGGCACACAGGTGAAAAGATTCCTGCTGCTTGAGTCAAAACAACCCCGAGTCCCGACTGAACTGAACTGATTTTTGGAGAATAATTTTTTCAGGAACTCGTTATTTGATCACACGCACAAACTTAATCAGATCGGTTTCTGTTTATCCAAATATTCCTGTGACCTATATATGTGTGCGTGTGTTTGTATTTACACAATGAATCAGACATAAGTGGTAAACGGTTCAGAGTTCTGGATTGTGCCGAGTCACGTTTAACCGTTCTGCCCGCTCATGTTTAGCGCGCTCTCTCCCACCCTCTCTGCTCGCTCATGTTTAGCGCGTTCACGCTGACTCACGGTTTCAACATCCGAGTCACGCTCCAGATTTACTACTGCGCTTCTTATCGCTGCTCAGCGAATCACAGCCAATAAATCACGAAGCTTTATTAACCTGCAGCTCTTATGTAAGATGATCTTCATAACATACTCGCATTATTCTGTGTGATACAGAAAGACTCTTGATATCATCTGTTATAATGTTCTTTCACTCTGCAGGGTGTTTTAGAGCTGATCATGACCACTGACTATTACTAATCACATTCAGAGAACAGACAATCCCATATATCATGTGGACATCTGTAGCTCAGGTGATCATGTGATTGAAATTCTTCCTCAGTCATGCTTTCAACATCTCTCCTCCTCCTCCTCCTCCTGAGCGGATGAATGTGTCCTGTCATGTTTAGCTCTGCTCCTCCCTCCCTCTCTGCCTTTGTTTGAGTTGTGCTGATCTGGCCTGGACTGGACTGCTGCTGACTTCCTGTTTCACTCACTCAGAGAGTATAAAAGAGCAGAGAGCCGCACTCTGAGTTCAGAAAACTGAGAGATCACATTCAAGAAATCCGCTGAGGACCGACACATAGAGCCTGAGTGAGTAAACCTGGAGTATGCATTGATTTTTAAACGGATAGTTGTTCGAAACCTGTAGGTGTTTCTGTCTTCTGTTGAACACAAAAGAATGTATTTTAAAGAATGTCTGTAACCAGACAGTTGATGGCACCCATTGACTTCCATAGTAGGAAAAAAATACTATGGAAGTCAATGGGTGTCTGGTTAGCAACATTCTTTAATATATCTTCTTCTGTGTTCAAAAGAAGAAAGAAACTCATACAGGTTTGGAACAACTTGAGGGTTAGTAAGTAATGACAATTTTAATTTTTGGGTGAACTGTCCCTTTAAGAGATTTTTAATTGACTGTCGGCTTCATCAGATGATGCAGTTATATTCACACAAGCAGCATCAGGATGCTTTTATTCACCAGTGCAAAGTGTCATACAGTGTTGATTTGTTTTTCAGAGAAATGGAGACGATTGAGAAAACACAGACAGTGATCACAGACAGGTGATACTCTCATACATGCTTTCATATCTATATGTCTGTCTGTCTGTCTCTTTCTATCTGTCTTTCAATCTGTCTGTCTGACACTCTGTCTCGTGGCTGTTGAAGGTGTGTGATTTGTTGTGGTGTGTTTGAGGAGGTTTCTGTGGTTAGTGTGTGTTACTGACGGTACCCAGCAAGCAATTTTGCATTTAAAAGACGTCTAATAGCCGTCCAAACACCCCCCTCTCAGGGGGTACTTCAAGTAAATTATTTTGGTCAAAGTAGCTGACAAGAAAGTTTGAAAACCCCTGATCTAGAACATGAACATGTCAAAGAAATGAAACCAAACACCTTGTATTCACTGTTGACTCCGCTTACATGATGGAATATAATACATCTCGCAAGTTATTTTGGCAAAAATGACATGTAACCAAATTCAAGGTTATTTTGGCTAGAAGTGGGTTACTCATAGCCGGACTACATCGGGTCTATAGTTAACCGAGATGGTGAAATGACAGCTATTGTTTGCTGGGTATAACTGCAGATGTTTCACTGCAGACTTTATTATGATTGTGTGTTACATGTTCGGTGAATTTGACTGTTTCCTCACAGTGAACTATCAGAGCAGATCAAAGCTGCGACTAAAGACAGTCACGTGCGAGCGGAGAACACAGAGCTGATGCTGAGCTACCAGAGAGGAAACGTGTCCCTCCGACAGTACCAGGTAATTCAAACCACAGCACAGACGGGCTGCGTTATACAGTGAACACAGTGAAGGGTGTTTAGACACGAATGACTATTCATTATATCACACCGGCTCAAGAGTCATGATCGACTGAATGAGGTTTTTGACATGTAAACTAAGGTTAGTAGTTGGTATTACCCTTAGTTTAATTATTATTGACATTATGACCACTAGAACACTGGATTGACCAATCACAACACAACTAGCTGTTAACCACACTGTAAAACCTAACGCTCAAATAATTAATTGGTTTGAGTAGACCCAACTCAAATTAGTTCAATCAAATTAACTTTTTTTTGAGTATTTAGAACTTTCTTTTGAGTTCTCAAAACTGACACATTTTAAGTAATCTGAATTGTTTCATTGTTTTGAGTTTTATGAACTTGTTTCTTTTAATTTAGACAAACTTAAATTTAACTAAAACTGGGCTGGGATTTCTATTTCCCAGCATGCTTTGCCATGACACTCAAAAGGGAGAGTAAATGCTAAAATTAAGTGTTATATAATGTTTTTCGTGCAAGATTAATGTTAAGGTGGAGATTCATTTAGTGTTTAATGTTTTGCTATGTTAGTTTAGAAGAGTTTCTGTTACATTGGGTTTTTTTGGGGGGGGGGGGGTTACCATCATGGTGACGAGTGGAGCATGACGTTAGTTTGAGAACAGATATACAGTATGTTAAATGTTCATTCAACAAGTGATATGCTAAGCTAATTCTGTCAAAGCATTGTGTTCCCAATTAGCAAGGTAGCTTTTATTGAATTAGCTAGTTAAAGCTAGCCAAGTTTCCACTACTAAAAATATTTAAGTTTATCATTTAAATGTATGAATAAGCTTACTCAAATATTTTAAGTTAAGAGCTATTAAAATGTATGAGTACAAAATAAAAATCTGCAAGTTCTGCTTACTTAAACTTTAAATTTCTTAACTTAAAAAATTTGATGTAACGGATTGCCTCAAACTTATTCAGGTTTACAGCGCAGCCCAATTAGTAACAGCTCGACTGACTGCGTTTTAGATTTAGTCTTCATAATGATTCCCTGTAGAATCTAACCTGGTTTCTTGTCTTTATTTCAGCTGCTCTTGTGTTCGCTGTATAAGATATACGAGGCGCTGGAGGAAGTGCTGGACAGGAACGCCTCCCATGATGCCGTGGCTCCCATATACTTCCCACAGGAACTGGGCCGACTAGAGTCCATCGGGAAAGACCTGGAGCATTTCTATGGCCAGAACTGGAAGGAGAAGATTACGGTGCCGGCCGCCACACTGAGATACGCCCAGAGACTGAGAGAGGTGAACACAGAGTGACAGAAATACATCTGTTCTAGTGACAGATCAGTGTATTAGCTGAGACAAGTAATCCATTGATATCTGGCCATTTTGAGATTATCGGCATTGATTGAGAATCATTGTTAGAACTAATGTAGTCAACTAATGTTAACAAATGGAACCTTCTCCATTTGTACACTTACCCACAGGGCTTGACTTGCTCACCAGCCGTTGTGGCTAGTGGTTTTCCAAAGTTACTAGCCACTCAGCATTTTCACTGACCACAATTTTGAATTTAATACCATAAGAAAATAATTTGGCAGCAGGTATATATTAGGCTCCTGTCACTTTAAGAGCTGACGCACGGATCCATTATACTGTTACACATTAATTTTCTTTCTCAACTGTTTGTTCACTTAAAACAGAACTGACTGTGTTTACGTGAATACTCGCCAAGATTGGCATTTTTACATTATTTTGTGTGTATTTGACTGTTAGCGCAATAAGCAGTAAAAAAAAAACTCAATTTAGTACTGAGAGGCGGCTTTATGTGTGCGCACTTTGGGTGTGAGTAAAATTATGCGCAATATGCACAATCCCACTGCGAAATTCAAGCCCAAATGAAACTAGTGTGTGAGGGGAGGCGGGTTTGCGTGTAACTCCTTGTCGGAGAAATGAAAGAGCGAGAAAGTGCTGCTGGTATCATGTGTCTATTCTGAAGAAAATAAGTATTGAAAGCGTTTCAGATATTTCGGTGCTGAAAAATCAATATTTTTGGACAACACTAAATTGCACTTAGTTTATTTCAGATACTTTTTTTTTAAAAGATTACAATTGAAAAATATATCGCCTATATTATATATAAAATTCAACCCGCCAATGTGGCAAAATGACTGTTACACGCAGCTGCTGAAATCCAGCGCATTTGGCAGGTTGGCGGGTGTTAATGTCAAGCCCTGGTTACCAGACACTTTTAAGATGTCGTTGGTCATTTACACTCTCTGTCCTTTTAATAGTATTGTGACTTTGCTCTGAATCAGTTGTGTTGTGTCTCAGGTGGGCAAAGATAACCCTGAATATCTGGTCGCTCACGCGTACACGCGCTACCTGGGCGACCTGTCGGGCGGGCAGGTGCTGGGCCGCATCACTCAGAAGTCATTAGGGCTGAAGAACGGAGAGGGCTTGTCGTTCTTCTCGTTTCCGGGCGTGAGCAGCCCTAACCTCTTCAAGCAGCTGTACAGGAGCCGCATGAACAGCATCGAGCTGACGGAGGCGCAGCGGCAAGGCGTTCTGCAGGAGGCCGTCACCTCATTCGAGCTCAACATCCAGGTGAGCGATCGCTGGAGCTACTTCTGCTCATGGACGAGCGACAGAAGCTGCTGTGCATGAGCTGATCCGTTTGTTTTCTGTTCCTCAGGTCTTTACCGATCTGCAGGACTCGGTGAGCTGCGTGTCAGAGACCGAGAATGAAATGAGACAGAGACACACACAACACAAGCAGAACACAACAACGACAGCAGGTAAAATGCACATTTTGTACTTTTGATGGACATTTTGTGACATTTAATCCACGGTCTGCAATGTTGTAAGCATTTTGTCATGTTTTCCTCAGGTGACGAAGCACGTGAATCGCTGCAGAGCTCCTCGTCTCTGATGCCACGGTTCCTGCGGACGCTGCTCGGTGTGTTCGTGGTTCTGGCCGTCGGGATGGTCTACGCCTTTTAAACTGCCATGTCACTCATCATTAGCACTTTAAAAAATTACGTCACATTTTGGAGACAATAAATGTCATTTAATCATATCATTAATAATTAACGTGATTGCATGTTCATAGTTATTCAAATGACAGATCCTTTGGAAAAATTGTCAGAATCATTTTGTAACCATGTATATATGCATTTGTATCATTAATACTATATTTTTATAATAAAATCTTACTCCTTGTTCCTGAATGTTGCATGATTTCAGTCTCAAATGAAAATCACTGGGGTATCAGCCAGGGATGGCACACATTTTGTCTAATACACATTAATTTGCTTGTGATTAATGGCGATATATTCACTATAGAAAGTTAGGATTAGGTTGCTTGGTTGGTTGGGGAGTTGTGCTGACGATAGGATAGTGTTCCGACATGTTATAAGACCTGTCGCTATACAAAGGCATGTTCACACCAAGGATGATATAACTATCTATAACAGGGGTAGGGAACGTTGATCCTGGAGAGCCACTGCCCTGCAGAGTTTAGATCCAACCCTAATCAAACACACCTAAACAAGCTAATCAAGGTCTTCAGGATTACTAAAGTTACAGACAGTGTTTTTTTTTTTTTTTTTTCAGGGTTGGAGCTAAACTCTGCAGGGCAGTGGCTCTCCAGGATCAATGTTCCCTACCCCTGATCTATAACAATACTTTTAAAAGATTTTTTTTCCAGCTGATGAATGATAAAAACATTGACAGCTAATCAGAATCCATCCAACTTTAAAGAGCTCAAGCGTTCTTTATCGTTTGTGGTGTGAACAGGCCTTAATTCCTTATACGTGCACTGTTAAAGGTAGGGTAAGCAATTTCGGAGAGGCTAGCAATAGCAAGCTAGCTTTGAAAACATGAGATCCCACCCTCCCTCTCCAAAGCCACACCTCCTTCAAAACACATGAACGCGCAGGTCGCATACAGCCAGAGCAGATTCCGCAATGTGTCAGAGATGCCGTTAAATTACCTCATGTCTCAAAGCACATAAAGCCCAATTTATACTTCTGTGTCAAGTGTACGCCGTAGCTACGTTGTAGGCTGTGTGTAGCACATGTAGCCTACGGCATAGCCTGATGTGCACCTCTCCAAAAATGTAACAATGCATCAATTCTACGCGGATCAGGGGTTATCATGCTCCCTCTGTATGTGTAATTGCAAGTCGACAAAGCAGAAGCCTACAGCATAAAGGCTACGGCGCAGGTCTGACGCAGAAGTATAAATCAGCCTTAACACTACAATAATTATAAACATAAACCACTTACAGAGCTATAGTTGTACCACCTGATGGCTACAGATTCATTTCGGCATTGATAGTGTAAACAGAGAGTTCAACATTTCCGAGACTGAGGACGTGAACAGCTCCGAGTAGAACTTCAATGGATTGCCATCTCTAAATTGCGGTTATGGTGTGAACGCATCAAGTGTGCCACATGAGTCCTGAAAAGTGAAGCCAAGCGCCATATTTAGACACTGGCTGGCGGCTTCACTTCAATGGAAGAGAGTGAAGGTGTGTCAGAACACAGCATAATCTCATTGTTTCGGTTCAGGAGGAACTGTAAAGGCGGCTGCTGTTTGTTTGCGGCTCTCTGTGACTGACGTCTGTCTAACTCTGCATTGCCTTATGGAACGCACTGATGACGTGTTACGAGTAGGCGCGCGGAGGTCATCGTATCATTGCATTCGGACCTAATCCAATGATCGAACGAACATTTTTTTGGTCCTGAGACTTCCACAGAAATGTAATTTTTTTTAATATTTAGACCACTTCTATTATTGATTGCTATCAGGATGTGAAGAGAGTTTCAATCAGAATAACAAAAAGTTTATAAAAAAATACCCTGCCTTTAAAGTAATAGAAGCCCGTTCAGACCTAGAATGATATCCGTTTATTGTAAGCGCACGCTGCAGTTTTGTAGTCTGCCACTTTAAATGCTCGATTTATTTAAAGCAGGATGGATTTTGATTAGCTGTCGTTGGTAAAAATCGTTTTGAATATGATTTCAGCAATATCCCCGCTGACAGGAAACGTTCTCAGAGCTTTATCTAACGCTCTGGCAATGTTCTCACAAAGTTATGAACAAATAACATTCTTCCAGTAATGTTAATAGAACGTTCGCTAGTTATCTGGTCTAATTTTCTCAAAACATTACCACAAAAACATTATTTATACATCATTCACGGAACCTTTAAAAAACGTTTTAGTTGGACGTTCGTCTAACAATTTTTAAATGTTACTACATTGATTAAGAACGTTCAGAGAACATCCAAAAGTAACATTCCCATGTCAGCAAAATAGTTGGAATATTCCATTGACATTCGCACTTTTTTTTAACGTTTGAACTTTCAGAGAACATTCAAAAATAACATTTCCATAACTAAATGTGAACATTAGCAAAGCATTAGTACATATTTCTGTTAGCTGCCTGGGTCGTTATTGTTATAGTTGTGGTGTGGACTGCTATCAAAGTTATTTTAAAATGTAAAATATTAAGAGGGAACATGGAATAAAATAATTAGCACGGATAAATCATTTATAATAAATACTGCAACATTCTATAAGAAAAATAAGAGTTGTAAATTTCAATTTCATGGCGACTTTAAATCTGATTCTCCATCACATATTCAATCCTCACATTGGCTTTGGAATGTAAATGATGCCAGAATTTATTTATTTTTTGTTGTTGTTGTGTGAACTATCCCTTGTTAAAACACAAACGAGGTGCACTACAGTTTGGCTGCTTTATAAGTTGAGATAATCAAACATGAACACACTTACAGATACAGCTAAACAACCATCAAACAAACAAACCACAACCCAGTAAAGAACACAATCTGAAACAAACATGAATATTATAGTGTCTGTTTGATCAGTCAGAAGTCCTTCTTATTATCATGGTTAATTTACAACATAAATGATTGCTTTTTACACGCGTTAATACAAATTAACTTACAAAGGCAACAAACAGCTTATTGGTTGTTTTTTATAAGTGGTCAAAAGGTTCACACACACACACACACACACACACACACATATATATCAAAGGCCAAATTCAGTATTAGAAACAAAACTAAAGTGAAATGAAGATGAGGATCTGCTGTGGGAGTCTTCCTCAATGAACGTGAGGAGATGAGCACAGGAAGTGAGTTGTTACAGAGGTGGGACGTCCTGTGTAATGTGCTGCATGCGGAGGCTCAGAGTGTGAAGAGCTGCTCGTGGTTTTGCTCCTGTGCCGCCTGTTGAGGACTTGAGAGACTGACGCCGGCAGACGAGCTGTTATTCATCGCAGGAAGATGATCTGCAGCTGTAGCTCTGCCTGCTAAGAACTTATCAAACTCTGTCAGCGAGAATAAAGAGAGCAGAAAACATGACGAATGACTTACTGTGTGTGTGTTAATCAGATATGAGTAATAAACATCAGCACAGATTCTCACCTTCACTGGTCACACCCTCACTGTCATCAACGTCAGGCTGTAAAATATCATCAGAAATATGTTTGGAATGGAATACTAGCAGTTTACAACCTACTATGACTTAAACATTAAATGGAAATAAAAGGCATTATTCCACGATAAACGTGCATGTCTGAAGAGTGTTCGTTTATCATGATTATTTTGCTTTTTGTATTGTGTATAGCAAATATTGTGTCAGGAGAGATAAATAAATCATAGCTGATGTTCATTCATGACTCTGGAAATGGAAGGTCAAGTGCACTGCATTGTGGGACGCAGTTTTCAGTGTGGTAAATTCTGTTGTTATTTATATGAGGAATATTGTGACATTCGTTCACGGAAGAAAAATCAAGACTACAATGGAGGCATTTCAGGGAGTTCAGAAACAGTGACACTGATATAGAGAATAACTCCCACTGGAGGGACTTTTGCAGAGCTTTTTCAGGCTTAAACAGCAACATTACACACTAAAGAAATTGTAAAAAAGCATAATAGGTCCTCAGTGTGGCATCAGTGTGCGCTGTGCTGTGACTCCAGCAGATGGCGCTGCTGCTCAGCATTACACTCACATGTTTTGAACAGAGTGTGAAGTGTAAAAACGGATCTCTCTTTACCATCTCTGCAGACAACCACCTCTCGATGTTATCCATGGCGGAGCTGCGTGGCGCCGGAGCCTGACGGGACACAAAACACCACAAATGTTCCTCACAAGATCTCACGTTTGTTATATATTGATCACCTGTGTGCGATACTGATTGAAAAAGTGTACCCTCATCTGTCAGCACATGCAAATCATACAGATCAGACAGACAACGACCAACCATCACCTGACGGCGCAAAACCACCCCACAAATGGGTTTCGATTATTGATTAATCATCATTATTTGATCTAATCACAATTATTTGAGATTTCAATCAATTTTACCATCCAAATAAGGGAAATTTAAGCTCTTAAAGAAATGGCATCAAATGCATGTTATTCTGTCTCCTTTTCCGGTATAGAAAAAAAATCTAAAAAAGCACTGTTAAAGTGCATGGAAGCATGTTTCCGCCACGGAATACAATTTAAAAAATAATTGCGACTTTTTATCTCACAATTCAGATTTTTTTTCTCAGAATTGCGAGATATAAACTCGCAATTGCGTTCTGAAGTCAGAATTGTGAGAAAAAAAAAATTGCTTTTTTTCCCCTCACAATTGCGAGTTTATATCTTGTAATTCTGACTTTATAACTCGCAATTGTGAATTTATATCAGGCAATTCTGACAAAAAAAAGTCACAATTACCTTTTTTATTTTTTATTCTGTGGCGGAAACAAGCTTCCATAAATCAGACTGCATTATATATTATATTATATTAATTATATTATAATTAATATTATTATATTTAATTTTTTAAATATTAATTTCCACAGCATTAAACTAAATCATTTAGGCCTATTTCATTACACTTTTTATTATCATATATGATTCATGTATTAGGCTTACACTGTAAGTGACACTAAGTATTATTTTTATGGCAATTAATCATCAGCACAAAAATCATGATCATGACAGGCCTAATTTCACATCAACTGGAAAGAAATGCAAAGCATTATTCTAGTTTCTTCTGCATCTACAAAAGCTGTTCTGTGGCTTTTCTGATGTGTTCGGGTGTTTTAGTGCTGATATTTGCTGAAGTTTGTGTCTCATTTGAGCTGAATGAATCAAAGCGTGCAGCGGCGACTCCTGTGAAACCCACCAGACCGTCACTGTAAATCCACTGAGACTGACGGACCCAGTCACTCTCACCGCCCTTCACACACAAACACACTCCAGCATGTCAGACACAGTAACGCACATGATTGATCAGAGTCATGTGAGGTAGTGGAGCTTGTGTGTACTGACCCCTGCCGTCACCTGCAGCCGTGTGTCCAGAGCTTCAGCCAGACCCTCCACTGCTCCGGGGTCCTCGTACCGCACACTACACACACATCACTACATCAGCACACACACATCTCACTTCACATGCCCTCTAAAGACCTTCAGATGTACTGGGTTACACACAAACCTCTTCCTCTGTTCGGCCAGAGAGCTGCTCCTCGTCTGAGCAAACATGTCAAACTCTTCGTCTTCAGGCACTGAGACACACACACACACACACACAGGTTACGTCCAGGTTTCTTACACTGAATGAAACTGCAGAACTGGATCTCTCTCACCTGAGCTGTTTGTGAGGTCGGATGGAGAGTGGGACTCATGTTGATTGACAGCTGGGAGAGTGTTCTGATTGGGTGATGGAGACTCAGGGCTGAGGTCAATAAGGTTTCCTTGCTCAGTCTGGTCACATAAATCATAAAATAATTGCGTAGATATGTGGAGAAATATCAATTTACTATCATACAATTACAAACGATCATTATAGATGTTATTATAAAGTTGCATTAGCAAGATATTTACTCTATATTTTTACCAAGTGTGATTAATTTCATCAGTTGCTTGGTTTCTATTTCTGCACAGTAGAGCCAAGTAGCTCCGCCCACCGTCAATTCTCATTGGTCCAAATCACACTCCGCATGTATATAGCGCACAGCATTGGGAAGTTAAAATTCCATCCATTTTTTTTTTCCAGATGAAATTTATTTTATCCTTTAAAGACAGCGCTATTGTGAGGTCAAGGTTGTTAATCGATAGTTTATGCTATTGTTGAAGCCATACATTTGCATTACTTCAACATATTTTTTAAAATAATCTCATGACAAAAATCATGCAAAAAGAAAATGACAATTAAATGATTGTACTATATTTTAGTTTGATAATATTTTTTATTTCATATTTTTATTTTTAGGGAATTTTATGGCACTAAATTATATTTATGCAGTAGCTATAATCATTTATTCACATTTTGGACCTGAAAATGAAATTTCCAACTTAAACTGTCATAAATCTTGAATGCTTTGGATCACAGATTTATGGTTAGTCTCTTTTTTAAGATGACCCGTGCCAGATTATTGCTGATAAACGTGAACTTGAAAAAAAGTTATACAATTTTACATTTATTATTATGAAAAAAGCACAGAAATACCATTTTCAATTCTTATATGAAATATATATTTGCCAAAATCAAAGCAATACAAGTGTGACAATTTTTTTTTTCCACCTTTTCAAATCATGTCCATGATTTTTTTGTGTGTTCACATAGCAAGTGCCAAAACCTTTGCCAAGTTTCGTACCATTCCGATGAAGTAAATAATAAAAAAAATTTAGTGAAATGATCCAACAGCAACAGAGGGATATATATATATATATATATATATATATATATATAAAAAACTTAACTTAAAATATATTGTTTCTATGCATATAAATCAACAATATTTTTCCATCATGTCATTCACAATGCTTCATGGGATTGTAATTCTTTCCTTCATTAAAAAAATTCCGGAACTAACGCTGCTGAAAAAGTGGGTGGGCACTAACGCACTCTAACATCAGAAATGTTCTGATTGGCTAATTCACTGGAAGCATGTTGCATTGCGCAAGATTAGGAGTCGGACAGAACAGATGAAGGTTTACCTGTGACTCCTGCTGTTCTTCTGTGTTTGATTTCTGCTTGTTCAACCGGTCAAACCTTCAACCAGAGAGAGAAAGAGAGAGAGATTGTGTGAGTGCTACTGTAGAATTGGACACTGGATTAGACTCTCTGCACTGAAGCGTCACTGCACCTCTCATAGCGGATGAACGCGTTGTTGAGATCATCATTGATGAGCAGAAGTTCTCCGATCATCTCGTCCTCTGATAGATTAGGAATCAACTCTACAACCCTCTTCTGCATCTGCTTACACACTGAATACAGCTGCTGCTCGCACACACACACACACACAGTGACCAAGTTAGTCAGTTAGTCATGATCAAAACATGGCTACTAAAACACAGGCTAACAGACACACACCTGCAGCAGCTCTGCATCCGATGCTGAAGTTTCTCCAGGTTTGACATGATTCAACATCTCAGTCATGACGGTCAGATTTCCTTTGACCAGATCCAGTTCAGATCTCAGCTTCTGCTTCTGGAGGAAAATCAGTCAGAACAAACACACAAATACTGAACCCCTGACCTTTAACCCTTGAGGGCCAGTGTGCGAATATGCCTTATTCCTGCCCCTGCTTTCATGTTCCCCCTTTTGGTCAAACGGGATGTATTTCCCATTTCTAGTAGATGGTGATACAGATGTGTTACATATTCTTCAGAGTTAACTAATGTTACAGATTTTGTGTTCAGCGTTGCAAGCAGCCTATAAAACGTGTGACACTATCGGTACGTCCCAAAATAGAATTAGTACGTCCCAAATCGCAGTATTGAAATAAGTATTCCAGAGATGCCCAGATGGTTTACTATTTCCGTGCACACTCTAACGGCTAGTATTGCCCACAACCCATTGCGAGTTGGACGAGGATTCGATTAGAACTACAAACGTATAATAAGTGTTAAAAAAACTACAAACATGACAGATGTGCGAGTCCGATGGTTAAGTAGAGAGGTTTAGATAAAGGGGTTGAGTGATTAATAATCAGTATCTAACTTGACAAAAATATATTTATTTAATGTTATCCACATTATATTTAATCTGCAACAGCATTGTGAACTTTTGTAATGATACGTTTGGTCATTAAGTTATAAATACATCATTATATTTAAACTGCAAACACATTCTCCGCATGAAAGACCCACGAATGGCAGATCAACGTGCTACTACATTTCTCTCCGACACAGTAGGAAATTAAATTAACTGAATGTGGAGGATTTGAACTGTGACAAGATGATTGACAGGGCAGTTTAAATGGTGACAGGATGCATGTAACTAAGCGACAGAGCTGTCCTTTAATGATGACGAAGTAGTACGTCCCAAAGTTTACCTACTCTTTTGCTACACACTTAAAAGTATGTACTTTTCTTCACAAAAAGAGTACGTACTTTTAGGTCGTAGTATAAGTAGGCGAATTGGGATGCAGCGTATGACTTATTGTGGACTAAGAGGGAATGAAAATAACAGATTTGTCGGGATAGATGTATGCGTAATCTTGAATCAGCCTAACTTCCCCTCCCCCTTCTCCCCTCCCCTCCCATCTCTTCTCTTCTCTTCTCTTCTCTTCTCTGATGACGAGGGCGGCACAACAGGGAACAAAAGATGAGCACAACTTCAGTTTCATGCCGACTTTAACAAATCACTCATTGCTGAGCTTATGTGTTTGTACCTCCTCAGGTGAAACAGGGGTCAGTTGTCCATTCGCTTGGACACATGGAGGAGTGTGTGCCGCTGGTGACGAGTTGGTGCGTGTCGTAGAAGCAGACGGGGACACAGATGTGAGAGACATCTCGTTTTCTGGAATACTCTGAGAGAGATGATGAAGAGTGAAGAGAAACACAGGAGTGATTCACACAGCTGTTCTACCACAACAGGTAATATTACAATATATAATGTTCATTCTGTCATCATTTACTCCGTCCCATGTCATTCCAACATTATTTGTTCCGTGAAACATAAAAGAAGACGTTTAGCAGAATGTTCACGCTGCTCTTCTGTATATTCACTATTGAAAACTACTAGACATTTTTTATTAGTGCCCCCATTATGCTTTTTTGAATATTACCTTTCATGTAGTGTGCAATAGAGCTGTTTGTGAATGTAAAAGCTCTGCAAAGTTTCAAAGATCAAAATGCAGATAAATGGAGTCATTGTCGTCTGTAATTCCAGTCTCACTTCCTGCTGAACCTACGTAGGTTTGTAACTAATTTGCATAATTCCAGCCTATGCTCTTCATTGGCTGCCGGCGTCTCATTTGCCCCGCCCTCAAACATTGTAGTTGTAGCTGAGACTGGAAGAGATTGGTTCGTGTTGTTCATGTCGAGAAGACGCTGTTTTCTGCTGCCAAAGCAAATCCACTTTGATGAGATTGATACGGTAAAACTGACGCCATCGTTACTGTTCGTATCACTGTATCAAGAGCTGAGATTCAGATATGATAACGAGTGTTTGGTTTTCGACCAATCACAACAGACTAGGCCATCTGACCAATCAGAGCAGAGCAGCTCTCAGAAAGGCGGGGTTTAGAGAGACTGAATCCTTGATCAAACCGTTTCAGACACTGTGAGAAAAGAGCTGATGCTGCAATAGGTATTGTGAGAAAATTACACTGTACAAATTGTGAATAAAAAAGGAATTAGGGACGCACCGAAATTTCGGTGGCCGAAAGAGAAAAAAGGCCGAAAATATGAGCCGAAAATATGTCGCCCCGCCCATCCGTGTTCAGCGATCAGGTTTCACTCTCTCGCAGCATGTTTTGTAACTTTGCGAGCGGCTCCGCTTCCGAAGATGCACAGCTTCGAAACGACTGCTCCGTGTTCCGCTCCGTGTGTGTGCCGCGTGCAGACATGACATTTCTCTAGACTTGTTTCTGTTTGCACTAGCCTGTGCTGTAATATGGTATGGTATAGCCGTGCTGGGGTAAAATGACGCTACCTCTCATTCACTGACCCGCTCCTCGCTCTCTGCTCACATGCTCTGATAATAATAGTTTTCTAGGACTATACATTATTTTGATAATTGGTCAAAAAATAAATCTGTTAAATCTGATTTGAACTGAACTGAATGAAGAATAATATATTGATATTAATTAGTGCTGGGGAAAAATTAATCGTGATTAATCGCATCCAAAAATAAGTTTGTGTTTACATAATATATGTGTGTGTACTGTGTATAATTATTATGTATATATAAATACACACACATGCATGTATATATTTAAGAAATATTTGCATGTATATACTGTATATATAATTTATCTTATATATAAATATAATTTTTTTATAAAAAATATAACATTTTTCTTAAATATATACATGCATGTGTGTGTATTTCTATATACATAATAATTATACACAGTACACACACATATATTATGTAAACACAAACTTTTATTTTTGGATGTGATTAATCACGATAAATTTTTCCCCAGCACTAATATTAATATATTGATATTTAATATTATTTGAATATAGGCCTATTTTCTGTCTAATTATTGTGTGTTACTTTAAATAAAAGTGTGGTTATTTTATTTTATTGGCTTGTATTTTTTTTTAAATTCAGATTCAGTAAAATTATTGAATTTAATTAAAACATCTAATAATAATACAATTATACAAAAAACAAATTTAAAATAAATGAATAATTATTTTTAAAAAGTAATTTTCTGTTTCGGTTTCGGTTTCGGCCTATAATTTTCATTTCGGTGCATCCCTAAAAGGAATGCAATAATTTACAAATCTCATAAACTTATATTTTATTCACAATAGAATATAGATAACATATCAAATGTTGAAAGTGAAACATTTTGAAATGTCATGCCAAATATTGGCTCATTTTGGATTTCATGAGAGCTACACATTCCAAAAAAGTTGGGACAGGTAGCAATAAGAGGCCGGAAAAGTTAAATGTACATATAAGGAACAGCTGGAGGAACAATTTGCAACTTATTAGGTCAATTGGCAACATGATTGGGTATAAAAAGAGCCTCTCAGAGTGGCAGTGTCTCTCAGAAGTCAAGATGGGCAGAGGATCACCAATTCCCCCAATGCTGCGGCGAAAAATAGTGGAGCAATATCAGAAAGGAGTTTCTCAGAGAAAAATTGCAAAGAGTTTGAAGTTATCATCATTTACAGTGCATAATATCATCCAAAGATTCAGAGAATCTGGAACAATCTCTGTGCGTAAGGGTCAAGGCTGGAAAACCATACTGGATGCCCGTGATCTTCGGGCCCTTAGACGGCACTGCATCACATACAGGAATGCTACTGTAATGGAAATCACAACATGGGCTCAGGAATACTTCCAGAAAACATTGTCGGTGAACACAATCCACCGTGCCATTCGCCGTTGCCGGCTAAAACTCTATAGGTTAAAAAAGAAGCCATATCTAAACATGATCCAGAAGCGCAGGCGTTTTCTCTGGGCCAAGGCTCATTTAAAATGGACTGTGGCAAAGTGGAAAACTGTTCTGTGGTCAGACGAATCAAAATTTGAAGTTCTTTTTGGAAAACTGGGACGCCATGTCATCCGGACTAAAGAGGACAAGGACAACCCAAGTTGTTATCAGCGCTCAGTTCAGAAGCCTGCATCTCTGATGGTATGGGGTTGCATGAGTGCGTGTGGCATGGGCAGCTTACACATCTGGAAAGACATCATCAATGCTGAAAGGTATATCCAAGTTCTAGAACAACATATGCTCCCATCCAGACGTCGTCTCTTTCAGGGAAGACCTTGCATTTTCCAACATGACAATGCCAGACCACATACTGCATCAATCACAACATCATGGCTGCGTAGAAGAAGGATCCGGGTACTGAAATGGCCAGCCTGCAGTCCAGATCTTTCACCCATAGAAAACATTTGGCGCATCATAAAGAGGAAGATGTGACAAAGAAGACCTAAGACAGTTGAGCAACTAGAAGCCTGTATTAGACAAGAATGGGACAACATTCCTATTCCTAAACTTGAGCAACTTGTCTCCTCAGTCCCCAGACGTTTGCAGACTGTTATAAAAAGAAGAGGGGATGCCACACAGTGGTAAACATGGCCTTGTCCCAACTTTTTTGAGATGTGTTGATGCCATGAAATTTAAAATCAACTTATTTTTCCCTTAAAATGATACATTTTCTCAGTTTAAACATTTGATATGTCATCTGTTGTATTCTGAATAAAATATTGAAATTTGAAACTTCCACATCATTGCATTCTGTTTTTATTCACAATTTGTACAGTGTCCCAACTTTTTTGGAATCGGGTTTGTATTGTGGGAGACGCCAAGACACAATTAGGAACCTTTAAAAATAGCATAATACCGGCACTTTAATTTCTATAACTGGAGGGCATTGTTGTAAAATTCCCTGAGAATAAAAAGACCAATGTTTCACTTCACACTAGTCACTGGCTAACACTGGACGACTGTGGATGTGAGATTTACCCGGTTGGGTGTGTGGATGGGAGCGAGGGAGTCTAGATCCGTCATGGGAAACTCCAGGCCTCTCCGCCTCAAATCCTCATATACGCTCACCACTCCAGACAGAGACGGATTGTTCCGGAAGGCATCGGCCCACGCCTGCAGCACAGAAGAGCGTTAATGCTCACCAGAGCCACTGCATTAACAACACCTGCAGTGAGACTTGCCTCACCTGGATGAGGCTCAGGACTCGGTCGTGAAGGATCATGGGTGGGTTGTTTTTGGGCAGTATCGCTCTGACCAGAACGCCTTCCACAAACTCTCTAGCGCAGACGTACACATGGAAACGCTGGCCACAGTTCTTCACACACATCTCAAGAACCTGAAACACAGAACAGCAGCCGTCTTATGATGGAGGAGACACACGTGCGCTCGTGTAGAGGAAGTGACGTAACAGACACTCACGGTCAGAGCCAGCATCACCTCCCTGAAGTTCTTATTACCCACAATCCTCTTCTTTAAAGCTTTCACTGCATCTTTGGGTCTGAAAAACAACACAAACATTCAGAAAACAGAGAGAGAGAGAGACGTCATTATAATAACAGGAAGTGATGGAGTCGCACCCATCGTCGGTCTCGTTGATGATGTCACAGATCTCCAGGTTGAGGCTAAGGTCCTCCGTCTGCAGGGCAGCACTGGTGGCTTTCTCTGACACACAAACAACCAATAAGATTGAAATAAGATAAGGTAATAAGACAAAATAAGATTGAATTCATATGAAATGCAACCAATGACTGAAAGGCAAAGTAAGCTAAATAAAAATCAACAGAAAAATGCATAAATGATCTTACATATTACAGAACAACCAATGTCATGGTATTTTTATTGATCTATGAAGGAGTGAAACTGTCTTTCTGTCTGTCGTCTCACTTTGTTATTCTTCGAGTTATTTACCTAATAAATCAGAAGTCTCGAACATTCACAGAAAATAGCTTGTTTTTGTGCACTGGCGATCAAAAGTTTGGCATAATTAAGAATTTTTTAATGTTTTGAAAGGAGTCTCTTCTGCTCACTAAGGCTGCATTTATTTGATCAAAAATACAGTAAAAACAGTGAAATATTATTACAATGTAAAATAACTGTTTTCTCTGTGAATATATAGTAAAATGTAATTTATTCCTGTGATCAAAGCTGAATTTTCAGCACCATTACTCCAGTCTTCAGTGTCACATGATCCTTCAGAAATCATTCTAATATGATGATTTGCTGCTCAACAAACATTTCTGATTATTATCAATGTTTTAGGGGCGTTTTTTCCGAGGAGGCAAGGAAGGCAGTGCCTCCCCCCACCCCCCCAAAAATGGATGTGAAAATAATCCATATTACAAAAAAAAAACAATGTAAATACAAAATGTGACATTAAAATGTGTATAAATCACTTGTTTTTCTAAAGTAACACTAAATAAACAGCGAAACCTACAGGTAAAGTTACAGCGGGAGTCCACGTCTCTTTTGCCTCCCCTGAGCCCATTGAGTTTTAACAGACCCTCCTAAAGCGTGCGGTGGGTTTGGTGGGGGTATCTGAGAATGAACGGGGGAAAGTCACGCGAGATGAAGCAATGCCTCCATCGCATTATGATTGGTTCATGCCATAAATCCCGCCTCTTGTTTTCGTGCGTGTTCGCAAATCAGTCTGAATGAACAACATTATGCCGACTAATTAAAAAGTAAACAACTCAACCACTTAAATATCACCACTTTTAGGTAACATCAAAATCAAACTAGACATGGCCTGAAAACATGGTGACTATGGGGGTTTTTAGTAGAGAGCCATGATTAATTAAAAGATTGTGATCTCGATTCAAACACCTACGCAATCTTATTCCTAAATGACAAGGATTCAGCTCTGTCTATTAAACCTTTAAGAAGTACTATCACATCGAAACATTCAGATCTGCGTTCAGACCCAGAGAGAGCAGATGTCACGTATAGATATGAAACAGCTTCACAAACTGTCTTTTCAACCACACAGTATCATTATTTCTGAGTTACAGTAATTCAAATTATTACAGAAGTACTGGAATATGATCTAAAAATCACCTTTTGAAAGTAACTTGACGCTTCAAATTGAGGTCAATCCCATCATTACACCAGTAGGTGGCGACAAGTAACTGTTAAATGTATTTGTCATTGAATCATTCATTGAAGAGATTCGTTCAAAAATGCTGTTTCATCCAGTAATAATCGTGAAGTCTTTATGAGTGAGTCATTGAATCATTCATTCAAACTGATTAAAAAAAAATTAATACTTTTTTTTAATAGACTGCAGCAATTAACATTTTGTCAGAACCTCTAGTAACTTACATTATTTTGTGTAGTTGTCTGGTCAGAATCGTGATCTCTATTTTAAACCAAAAAAAAAAAAATGTATCCAGAATCGTGCAGCTCTAGTTTTTAGTGAAATCAATTGGTGAAATTAAAGGTACTTAAGGTACTTCGGGCCTGTGATCAGCGTTTACTGAGCTTGATGAAAATAAGTTGACTATTAAAAAGAACAGCTTAACATCAATTCACAAATAAAATATATTGTTTAAATCATGTCCCAGTTACACTTCATGACAGCATTTAGTGTAACTGGGACATGGATTTATAGGAAAAACAAAACAAAACATTTAAAAAACTGTGAGGACTTTGCCTCATTTCAGAACACCACTGATATATTAAAACACACAAACGTGTGTGTGTGTGTGAGTTTGTTTTATTACCTCATATAAAAAGGAAAATCTTTACTAATACAAACATATTCTGTATACTGCAAAATAAGGAAAACAATAAAGTACATCAACAGTACATTTAGAAAGAGAGTGGAATGAGGTTTCACAACTAACCTTGAAGATTCTCATGTTATGAAAATGTCACAATGCAAAAAAACTTAATGAATTATTTTCAGTTTGTATACTCTATTTCTCTGCCTCACACATTTGATCCAAAGCACGTGATTAGAGCAAACATGAGCTTCACCCAGCTGAGCCCTCACTCTCACACACTCACACACACACACACACACACACTCACACTCTCTCTCTCTCTCTCTCTTTCATGTGACTGTCAGCTGCTTTTAACCACATACTTTGGAGGTGCTTTTGTTACATTAATGTGAAGAAGAGAAAAAATACTGTGAGAAAGTGAAAAGAGGAAGTGTCATTATTTGTTAAAAAGTAACGAAAGTAACGTTTTCTGACACATTTCCGCAGCACAATGAACTTTGCCCGTTTTATACAGGCACGATGATTACCTGAAACTAGTCCCATCTGACACTAATTACACACCAGCCTGACTTCATCATACTGATACTTTCTGATTAACGGACAGAATCATTCACTTCACTCCTCTATATTGATCTCTTACGCACTAGTTTTCACGCATTACTCGGTTCATAGTTTCTCTACGCGTGAGACGCGACTGATCACTCTGGCGCGTCACGCGCGCGCGACTTAAAAGTTATTAAGCGACTCCTGCATAAACAGAGTCCACACGAACTGTTATTACTGTAAAACACTCACGGATCCGCTGTCCGACAGGAGACGAAAACGCGCTGCCGATTAGAAACTCCATCTGTGAGGTAAAATGTGTGAGTTACGCGGCACGCTCACGTCAGACTGAACCATGAACGCGCGCTCACGTGAAGGAAGTGCGATCGATAGATATCAGAGCGAATGTCAAATATCGCGTGAATAATGAAGTGTCATCATTTTTTAAATGTGTTAAATTCATAACACAAGAAACATCAGACACTATTATTATTATATATTGATTTTTTATTACAGTATACGCTCTATACAAGTATTATGTGCACAAAAAATAAAGTATTATTGATTACAAAATGTCAACAGCATGTCAATGAACATCTCTTGTGTTTTATATACAGAACATGACAAATAATTCTGCCTTCAGTCAGTGTGAAATAGCACCTTTGATTCACAACACTAACATGATTTACTAGGCTACTTATGTGTCTAATTAAGCTATATCCTAACTATATGCTTTTATTCTATACACAGGCATAAAGGAGTTAAACACACATCACTAACACAAAGGAACTTGAGTCTAATTGCACTAATAGTGTCTCAATCACTAAAACATGAATTGTGACATTTCCTGGATTTCTCTCAGGACAGCAAAACCTGAAATCACCTACATTAAGTAAAAAACACACTACATGTCTTGACAAAAAAAGGATAAAACATATCAGTATGAAAACATCAGAAGTCAATGGAGAGATTGTGTGGGTTAGTATGGGATTGGTCCATAATACGCTGTATAAGCCGCTATGATCCCAGCCGTTTCAGCCATGTGCTCGCAGGCCAGATTGGCTTCACACACCTCTCGCAAACTGAAGGACGGAAAGACAACAAAATCACCATGAGAATCACAGCATGAACTTTTCTTCAGTTATGAACAATCAAATAATGTGATTAGTCAGTGATGAGTTTTGCTATCGTTCCGATTAAGTTATTAAAACGTTGTTTGAATGTTCTCTGAACGTTTAAAACGGCATGTTTTTTCTTGGTAATGCGAACGCTAAGGGAACATTCCACATCAGAATGTTCAGAGAACATTTAAAAGTAACAAGTATAACATTTAAAAAAAAAAACATTAAATGAATGTTCCAAAAGTTCCAAACAAAGCCACAGAAAAACTGCTGCAAGTTGTTCCATTTCTGAATGAATCAGCGAATTTGTTGAATGAATGACTAATTTTTTTCATGTTGTTAAACGAATCAGTTTAAGAATCAGTCACTTACTTGTGTTGTTTCTAAATTATTGCTGAATTCTTAACCACATAGCATTCTACTCTTACTTTTTCTGCCATAGAAAGATATGTGTAAAAGTAGTAGTAGTATGCAGTTCCAAATTCAGCATATGTTTTCTAAATTTTTTGAAATCGATCGAATGAATCAATCAGTGACTCACTGGTTTTGTTCCTAAATGATTCAATGTCAGTGATTAAACAAATCTGTTTAATGAATGATTTAATGACTCACAGTCACTTGTTTTGTTCCCTTAATGAATCAGTGTCTTTGAACAAATCGATTGAATGAATGATTCAAATAATTCTCTCATAGAGACAGTCATGTGTCGCCACCTACTTGTGTAACTATGTAACTTGCAGAAAGAGTCATAAATCACACCACTAATACACAGACTGACTGTCTGGAACAAACACACATACGACAAGCTGAGCGATACAAACAGTGAACAGTCCCAGTGCCGTGAACACGTTTATATTATATATGCGTGTGTGTGATTCACCTCTCCAGCTGTTGAAGACTCAGATCGGCCGCCGGGGCTCCTGCTCTCCGGTGCCGCAGCAGTGATGCCGCCACGTCCCTCTTCAGCAGAACGTGAGGGGCAGGCGTGCCTGAAAACAGACAAAAAACACTTTTAGTTCACCAAATAATAAGTTGACCCAATAAGAAACACAGATCGACACAAGATGGCTTGTTTCTCACCTTCAGCACTGACAGAGTTTGATTCAGACGAGGAAGAGGATGAATCTGAGGCAGAATCAGACGCGGAGTCTGATGTGGAGTCGGATGCGGAGTCGGATGCAGAATTGGACTCAGAGGAAGAGGAAGCGGAATCGGAGTCTGAGGCAGATGAGGATGCTGATGAAGATGCAGTATCAGTGGGAGCTCCGGAGGGAGGAACCACCACATCGGCTGCAGGTTCAGGCTCCGTGTACACTAGACACACGTAGAACACACTGTTAAGGGCTCACCTACACAATGAGCTTCGAGATGTAATAATGAGCGAGTCTCACCTCCCATAGACGCGCAGACAGACAGCAGAGCGCAGACGGCCAGGAGTCTCAGAGTCTTCATGTTTCTTCAGGTCTTGGGTTCTTCTCTCAGTCAATGGTGTCTGTGTTGTTCGTTTCTTCTGTGTCTGTCATCCGTCTGTTCGCCGGTGTGTTTATACTCTCACTGTCACCCACACACACTGTTGCTAGAGTTTGTGATTGGTTTGAGAATCGAGTAACGTCCTTGCCCCTTCCTGCACTCCAAAAACAACACACACACACACGTGTTCCAGCAACCACAGGCAGGCAAACAGACACACATGCACCTAAACGTGGGAAACTGAGCCAAACCACTAACAAACATGCCATGAACGGCCCGACACAGAGTGACCCGTTGCTGGCTGAGTTTAATGAAACGCCCGCCATATCTGTGGGAAATGTAGGCGATGCTTCTAAATGTAAAACGTATATTTTTCCTCCAAACTCTAAGCAACGGTCATTCCAGGATCCAAATGTTCCTGGATCAGGTCAGATGGACACTCTGGGATTCAAGAAACTACTGTATGAGGAAAATCTCACGGGAAAAAACCTGCGGATCCCTGTGTGTCTGTCGTGTCTGTTATGTAAGAGTCGATTCTGCAGATATATTAGATACCATAAAACCAATTTGCTTCCGTTCTATCTAAATATATACACCAACTTAGTAAACAGAATGTGGGTCATATCACATGAAACATGTCATTAGGGTTTACAGGGATCCCCCATAATGCTCCGCTTCAGTTGTGGGCCTGATATATATGGTATATATACAGATGTTTGTGTGATTGAGAACATACCATAGAGTTGTATTATTTTATTTAAAGTTCATTATAATGACTAACCTAAACTTTAAAAGAGTTTTCGAGCCACTTTTCTTTTTGTGCTTGTGCCCAAAACAAGCCATATTTAGCTAACATCTGGGGACGTTTATCAATGAATTTGTCCCCAAACCAGTAACCAGTTACAGTTTTAACTTAAAGGGGCCATTCTGGGGCCAGGTGTGCTTTTAGAGGCAATTACATTTTACCTTAAATGGCGTACAAATGTAGGAAATTCCATATAGAATGCCATAAGATACAGGGGCTGTTGGCTCATAGGGATCCAGGTTTGAGTCCCACCTGCGTCATGTCATAATCAATCTCTGCCAATCCTGCTGTCCTGTCTGCTCTACTGTCCTGTCAATAAAGGCAAAAAGATATGACTCACATTAATGAGTTGCTACACTGCTTTGCAACAGATGCCCGCTCTATTTCTGATGTAGCTATACATGTGCTTGTGCTGCTACTGATTTATTTGACGCATACAGTGAAGAATGTTCAGCAAAAAAGACATACAGTGGGGAGAACAAGTATTTGATACACTGCTGATTTTGCAGTTTTGCCCACTTACAAAGCATGTAGAAGTCTGTAATTTTTATCATAGGTACTCTTCAACTGTGAGTGACAGAATCTAAAACAAAAATCCAGAAAATCACATTGTATGATTTTTAAGTAATTAATTTGCATTTTATTGCATGACATAAGTATTTGTTACATCAGAAAAGCAGAACTTAATATTTGGTACAGAAACCTTTGTTTGCAATTACAGAGATCATACGTTTCCTGTAGTTCTTGACCAGGTTTGCACACACTGCAGCAGGGATTTTGGCCCACTCCTCCATACAGACCTTCTCCAGATCCTTCAGGTTTCGGGGCTGTTGCTGGGCAATACGGACTTTCAGCTCCCTCCAAAGATTTTCTATTGGGTTCAGGTCTGGAGACTGGCTAGGCCACTCCAGGACCTTGAGATGCTTCTTACGGAGCCACTCCTTAGTTGCCCTGGCTGTGTGTTTCAGGTCGTTGTCATGCTGGAAGACCCAGCCACGACCCATCTTCAATGCTCTTACTGAGGGAAGGAGGTTGTTGGCCAAGATCTCGCGATACATGGACCCATCCATCCTCCCCTCAATACGGTGCAGTCGTCCTGTCCCCTTTGCAGAAAAGCATTCCCAAAGAATGATGTTTCCACCTCCATGCTTCACGGCTGGGATGGTGTTCTTGGGGTTGTACTCATCCTTCTTCTTCCTTCAAACACGGCGAGTGGAGTTTAGACCACATCAGACCACATGACCTTCTCCCATTCCTCCTCTGGATCATCCAGATGGTCATTGGCAAACTTCAGACGGGCCTGGACATGCGCTGGCTTGAGCAGGGGGACCTTGCGTGCGCTGCAGGATTTTAATCCATGACGGCGTAGTGTGTGTTTTCTTTGAGACTGTGGTCCCAGCTCTCTTCAGGTCATTGACCAGGTCCTGCCGTGTAGTTCTGGGCTGATCCCTCACCTTCCTCATGATCATTGATGCCCCACGAGGTGAGATCTTGCATGGTGCCCCAGACCGAGGGAGATTGACCGTCATCTTGAACTTCTTCCATTTTCTAATAATTGCGCCAACAGTTGTTGCCTTCTCACCAAGCTGCTTGCCTATTGTCCTGTAGCCCATCCCAGCCTTGTGCAGGTCTACAATTTTATCCCTGATGTCCTTACACCGCTCTCTGGTCTTGGCCATTGTGGAGAGGTTGGAGTCTGTTTGATTGAGTGTGTGGACAGGTGTCTTTTATACAGGTAACGAGACCTCAAATTACAGACCTCTACATGCTTTGTAAGTAGGAAAACCTGCAAAATCGGCAGTGTATCAAATACTTGTTCTCCCCACTGTAGCTACACTATATTGACAAAAGTTTTGGGACGCATGCCTTTACATGCACATGAACTTTAATGACATCCCATTTTTAATCCGTAGGGTTTAATACGGAGTTGGCCCACCCTTTGCAGCTATAACAGCTTCAACTCTTCTGGGAAGGCTTTCCACAAGGTTTAGGAGTGTGTTTATGGGAATTTTTGACCATTCTTCTAGAAGTGCATTCGTCAGGTCAGGCACTGATGTTGGACGAGAAGGTCTGGCTCGCAGTCTCTGCTCTAATTTATCCTAAAGGTGTTCTATCGGGTTGAGGTCAGGACTCTGTGCAGGCCAGTCAAGTTCCTCCACACGAAACTCGCTCATCCATGTCTTTATGGACCTTGCTTTGTGCACTGGTTCCAAAAGTGATGTATGTTCCAAACAAAGCCACAGAAAAAACGCTGCAAGTTGTGTTCCGTTTCTGAATGAATCAGTGAATTGGTTGAATGAGTGATTCAGTGACTCCATTTTTCATGTTGTTAAACAAATCAAAACCTAGGTAGCTGACTTATCAGGCAATGACTTGTAAGGCAGCGTTTGCGCACAAAGGCACCTCACAAAATTGATTTCAGACAGACTTCTGAGGCAGCGTAACAGTTTAATGATCTACAGCAAAATAGCGCAAGCTTTGGTGGTAACTAAGCAAATATTTAATTACTACAGTAGTAATTTCTAGCTAGAAATTACATCAGAAGTGGAAAACGATGGTCAAAAACGTTCTTTTACACACAAACTGACCAGCAGCTGCAACATTCAGACGCCATCTTTCTTTTTCTAGCTCAGCTGTCACCGAATGGAACGCATAGAATTGTGGGATATGAAAGGCAGTGAAGGATACATCTATGCTGCCTTAAAAATTCATCAGATGAAGGTCTCTCAGGAGGCAGTAAGTAAAGCTAACATTGGATTCGGATGTGCCTTGATGCCTTCCTACCTTGATATGTGTCCTCCGAAGGCAGCATTTTCCAGCTTTCGGATGCAGCCAATGTTTTTAAACGAATCTGTTTAATGAATGATTCAATGACTCACAGTCACTTGTTTTGTTCCTAAATGATTCAGTGTCTTTGAACAAATCAATTGAATGAACGATTCAAATAATTCTCTCATAGAGACAGTCACGTGTCGCCACCTACTTGTGTAACTATGTAACTTGCAGAAAGTCATAAATCACGCCACTAATACACAGACTGACTGTCTGGAACAAACACAAGATGAGTGATACAAACAGTGAACAGTCCCAGTGCTGTTCGACTGTTATATCAATCCAGTTTGACCAATCAGATTTAAGGACTAACTGTTGATGATGGACAACACACTCAATATTTATTGCCACATTCAGTATAGGAACCATTTCTCACTGACATATATATGGCAACAGACAAAAACACACAGGCAGAGATGTGACCTGTCCTGTCTTAACCTCTGTCTGTGTGTGTGTGTGTGTGTGTGTGTGTGTGTGTGTGTGTGTGTGTGTGTGTGTGTGTGTGTGTGTGTGTGTGTGTGTGTGTGTGTGTGTGTGTGTGTGTGTGTGTGTGTGTGTGTGTGTGTGTGAGCATCATACAGAGTGAAACAAGATTGGCCGGTCTGCTGTGTAATTTCCATGTCTAGGTTCTGTTTAGTCCGTTGGGTTTGTTTAGAGGACGTGTCTCCGTGGAAAGTCCTTCAAAGAAATATGGCAGCGCTGTGTGTTGTGTTCAATACTGTCCATCCACCTTATAATTTTCAGTGTTGTGTGGATGGATGTTTTCTATGTTTGAACGTTTCCCCAGTGCAAAAGCTGCAGAAGCAAACAAAGAGAATTCATGATCTGCATGTCTGATAATATACAGACAGATGTCTGATGAAGGATCTCATGCTGTTGAGCTCCTGCTGTATTTAGAGGTTTTGTGTGACTCTAATCTCTTTAGCAACATCCCAAAGAGATCCATACAAACAGTCCTCAGAGTCGAGAGAGAGAGACAGAGAGACAGACAGACAGAGAGACAGGGAGAGAGACAGACAGACAGAGACAGAGAGACAGGGAGAGAGACAGGACTGGAGCCAAGGACTTATTACCCCAATTCATAAAAGTGGAAATAAATTGGACCCTAATAATTTCAGAGGCATTTGTGTGAGCAGTAACCTGGGGAAGTTATTTAGCAGTATTTTAAACAATAGAATTGTAAGCTTCCTTAACGAACACAATGTCCTGAGTCAGAGTCAGATTGGCTTTCTTCCAAATCACAGAACTTCTGACCACATTTACACCCTACACACCCTAATCAATAAACACGTAAAACAGACCAAAAAAATATTTTCGATTTCAAAAAAGCATTTCATTCTATTTGGCACAACGGATTATATTACAAACTTTTACAAAGTGGTGTAGGGGGTAAAGTTTATGACATTATAAAATCAATGTATTCGAACAACAAATGTGCAATACGAATTGGCAACAAACATACAGAATTCTTCACCCAGAAGAGAGGAGTGCGGCAGGGCTGTAGCTTGAGTCCAACGCTGTTCAACATTTACATTAATGAACTAGCCGTGCAGTTGGAACAGTCTACAGGCCCTGGACTCACTCTAGAAGACAAAAACGTCAAGCTCCTGCTGTATGCAGATGACCTGGTGCTGCTGTCACCCACTGCACAGGGACTACAGCAGCACCTGGACCTGCTGGAGATCTACTGCCAGAACTGGGCCCTGGCAGTGAACCTCACAAAGACCAACATTATGGTCTTTCAGAAAAAGCCCAGATGTCAGGAACACAGACACCAGTTCAGTCTAGGCAGCACCGCCCTAGAGCACACGATGCAGTACACTTACCTCGGCCTGGTCATCACTGCATCGGCGAGTTTCAGTATGGCAGTGAATGCTCTCAAAGACAAAGCTCGAAGAGCTATGCCATTAAGAAAAAATTCCAAACCATTGAATTACAGATTCCAATCTGGTGTAAAATCTTTGATAGTGTGATTCAGCCCATAGCGCTGTATGGAAGTGAGGTTTGGGGTCCACTCAGTGATCAGAGCTACACTAGATGGGACAGACATCCAACAGAAGCCCTACACACAGAATTCTGCAAAATCATCCTAAAACTACAAAGAAAAACACCCAATAATGCATGTAGGGCAGAATTAGGCAGCTTCCCATTGATTATTAATATGCAAAAAAGATCCCTCAAATTCTGGATGCACCTAAAAACTAAGTCCCACAGAATCGCTACATTCTAAAGCGTTACAAACCCAAGAACTGAACCCCGAAAAAAGTCCCCTCAGTCAGCTGGTTCTGAGACTTACTAATCCGACTAACTCTACTAACACTAACCAGTCTCAGACCAGCACTGCTTCTCACCCAAATATCAAAATAAACCAAATTATCAAACAGTCTAAAAATACATATCTGGAACACTGGGATCAGGAAACTAAAACACAAAGTAAATTACAATTATATCGAACTCTAAAGTCAAATTATGAATTGGAAGAATATCTCCAGAATGTCAGAGATACAGAGCAGAGACGGATCCTGACCAAGTACAGGCTCAGTGAGCACCGTCTGGCCATCGAGACCGGCAGACACAGAAAGAGCTGGTTACCCAGAGAGCAAAGGATGTGTGTTCACTGCAGGACAGGAGAGATCGAGACAGAGACGCACTTCCTCCTTCACTGTCACAAATACATTTCCATAAGAGACCTCTACTTAAACAAATTCAGAAACTTAATAAAGAACTTTACAGCCATGAGTGAAGTAGAACAAAGAATATTAGGAGAGGGACAGACAGCAGCACTGGCTGCGAGATACGTGTGGATGTGCCACAACCTGAGAGACAGCAGGGGAATGTGTGTGTAATGTGTGTATTGCATCTGACCTCAGTGTGTATCCCTATTGTCCACCACAGTGACCCTCAGTATGTGTGAGTGTATATACACTCACCTAAAGGATTATTAGGAACACCATACTAATACTGTGTTTGACCCCCTTTCGCCTTCAGAACTGCCTTAATTCTACGTGGCATTGATTCAACAAGGTGCTGAAAGCATTCTTTAGAAATGTTGGCCCATATTGATAGGATAGCATCTTGCAGTTGATGGAGATTTGTGGGATGCACATCCAGGGCACGAAGCTCCCGTTCCACCACATCCCAAAGATGCTCTATTGGGTTGAGATCTGGTGACTGTGGGGGCCATTTTAGTACAGTGAACTCATTGTCATGTTCAAGAAACCAATTTGAAATGATTCGAGCTTTGTGACATGGTGCATTATCCTGCTGGAAGTAGCCATCAGAGGATGGGTACATGGTGGTCATAAAGGGATGGACATGGTCAGAAACAATGCTCAGGTAGGCCGTGGCATTTAAACGATGCCCAATTGGCACTAAGGGGCCTAAAGTGTGCCAAGAAAACATCCCCCACACCATTACACCACCACCACCAGCCTGCACAGTGGTAACAAGGCATGATGGATCCATGTTCTCATTCTGTTTACGCCAAATTCTGACTCTACCATCTGAATGTCTCAACAGAAATCGAGACTCATCAGACCAGGCAACATTTTTCCAGTCTTCAACTGTCCAATTTTGGTGAGCTCGTGCAAATTGTAGCCTCTTTTTCCTATTTGTAGTGGAGATGAGTGGTACCCGGTGGGGTCTTCTGCTGTTGTAGCCCATCCGCCTCAAGGTTGTGCGTGTTGTGGCTTCACAAATGCTTTGCTGCATACCTCGGTTGTAACGAGTGGTTATTTCAGTCAAAGTTGCTCTTCTATCAGCTTGAATCAGTCGGCCCATTCTCCTCTGACCTCTAGCATCAACAAGGCATTTTCGCCCACAGGACTGCCGCATACTGGATGTTTTTCCCTTTTCACACCATTCTTTGTAAACTCTAGAAATGGTTGTGCGTGAAAATCCCAGTAACTGAGCAGATTGTGAAATACTCAGACCGGCCCGTCTGGCACCAACAACCATGCCACGCTCAAAATTGCTTAAATCACCTTTCTTTCCCATTCTGACATTCAGTTTGGAGTTCAGGAGATTGTCTTGACCAGGACCACACCCCTAAATGCATTGAAGCAACTGCCATGTGATTGGTTGATTAGATAATTGCATTAATGAGAAATTGAACAGGTGTTCCTAATAATCCTTTAGGTGAGTGTATATATGTTAAAACACTGTGGTATCAAATGTTCTAATTTGTTACAGTTTATTTAAGTTTAAGTTATGTTGTAATATTTTATTCTATTATTTTGATGTTTATTATTATCATTATTATTATTATTAATGTTCATATATGTATTATTATTTATGTTCATATATTCCTAGCTTTGGCAATATTGTATTATTTACATTCATGCCAATAAAGCAATTTTGAATTTGAATTTGAATTTGACAGACAGACAGGGAGAGAGACAGACAGAGAGAGAGAGAGACAGGCAGAGAGAGAGACAGACAGAGAGAGAGAGAGACATGGAGAGAGACAGACAGAGAGAGACAGACAGGCAGAGAGAGAGACAGACAGAGAGAGACAGACAGGCAGAGAGAGAGACAGACAGACAGCGAGAGAGAGACAGGCAGAGAGAGAGACAGCCAGAGAGAGAGACAGACAGACAGGGAGACAGACAGACAGACAGACAGAGAGAGACAGAGAGTGAGAAAGACAGACAGACAGACAGACAGGGAGACAGACAGACAGAGAGAGAGACAGACAGGCAGAGAGACAGACAGACAGATAGCGAGAGAGAGACAGGCAGAGAGAGAGACAGGCAGAGAGAGAGAGAGACAGACAGAACGACAGACAGACAGACAGACAGGGAGACAGACAGACAGAGAGGGAGACAGACAGAAGTAGAGAGACAGACAGAGAGACAGACAGACATGGAGAGAGACAGACAGAGAGAGACAGACAGGCAGAGAGAGAGACAGACAGACAGACAGACAGCGAGAGAGAGACAGGCAGGGAGAGACAGGCAGAGAGACAGACAGGGAGACAGACAGACAGACAGACAGGGAGAGAGACAGGGAGAGAGATAGACAGACAGGGAGACAGACAGACAGACAGACAGAGAGAGACAGACAGACAGGGAGACAGACAGACAGGGAGAGAGACAGACAGACTGACAGAGAGAGAGACAGACAGACAGACAAAGAGACAGACAGACAGAGAGAGAGAGAGACAGGCAGAGAGACAGACAGACAGACAGAACAACAGACAGAGGGAGAAAGACAGACAGACAGACAGACAGACAGTGAGAGAGACAGACAGACAGACAGACAGACAGAGAGAGACAGACAGACAGAGAGACAGACAGACAGACAGACAGACAGCGAGAGAGAGACAGGCAGAGAGAGACAGGCAGAGAGACAGACAGGGAGACAGACAGACAGACAGACAGGGAGAGAGACAGGGAGAGAGATAGACAGACAGACAGACAGAGAGAGACAGACAGACAGGGAGACAGACAGACAGGGAGAGAGACAGACAGACAGAGAGAGAGACAGACAGACAGACAAAGAGACAGACAGACAGAGAGAGAGAGAGACAGGCAGAGAGACAGACAGAACAACAGACAGAGGGAGAAAGACAGACAGAGAGACAGACAGACAGACAGTGAGAGAGACAGACAGTGAGAGAGACAGACAGACAGACAGACAGTCAGAGAGAGACAGACAGACAGACAGAGAGACAGACAGACAGACAGACAGACAGTGAGAGAGACAGACAGACAGAGAGAGAGAGACAGACAGACAGACAGAGAGACAGACAGACAGACAGACAGACAAAGAGACAGACAGACAGAGAGAGAGAGACAGGCAGAGAGAGAGACAGACAGAACAACAGACAGAGGGTGAGAGACAGACAGACAGACAGTGAGAGAGACAGACAGACAGACAGACAGAGAGAGACAGACAGACAGAGAGAGAGAGACAGACAGACAGAGAGAGAGAGACAGACAGACAGAGAGACAGACAGAGAGAGACAGACAGACAGACAGACAGACAGACAGACAGACAGACAGACAAAGAGACAGACAGAACAACAGACAGAGGGAGAGAGACAGACAGACAGACAAACAGACAGAGAGACAGACAGACAGACAGACAGACAGACAGAGACAGACAGACAGACAGAGAGACAGACAGACAGACAGACAGATTTAATGGCCATTCAAAATGGGAACATATGGAGGACACACTTTGAAAATCTGTACAAAACAACTGAAACAAATCCTGCTTGAAATGAATAAAAAACAAAATAAGAAATCCTGAAAGAAAAAATTAGACAATTTGAGCCAAACAATTACAGAGGCATATGCGTCAATAGCAACCTGGGGAAAATATTCTGTTCAATTATTAATATGAGATTGCAGAACTTTCTCAAAGCCCACAAAATTCTGGATAAAAGTAAAATTGGATTTCTGCCCAAATATAGAACATCTGACCACATTTACACCCTCCACACAATCATTAATAAACATGTATACCAAAACAAATCCAAAGTCTTTGCTTGCTTTGTTGACTTTGAGAAGGCTTTCGATTCAATCTGGCACGAAGAACTCTTCCTAAAACTACTGGAAAATGGGATTGGAGGGAAAACATTTGATTTGATCAGCACCATGTATAAAAACAACACGTGCTATAAAAATAGGGAACAAACGAACAGAATTTTTCTCCCAAAAACAAGGAGTCAGACAAGGTTGTGCATTGAGCCCCACTCTATTTAACATTTATATAAATGAATTAGCCAAAGCATTAAATACAAAAACAAAATTACATTAGCTATTGGAAAGAAGCCACTAAATTACAAAAGAAGATGGAACTCTATTTACACCTGAAAAGAGACTATAAACCAGCAGAATACCTGAGCTGTGTGAAAGAGCATAAAGTGAGAAAGACCCTAACCAAATACAGGCTGAGTGACAGCAGTCTGGCCATAGAGAGAGGACGGCACAGACAGAGATGGCAGCCGCAAGAGCAGAGACTGTGTTCCCTGTGCTCTCAGAGAGAGGTGGAGACAGAGGAACACTTCATGCTGCATTGTGATTTCTATCACAACATCAGATCAGACTATTTCACTAAATTCCAACAACTAGAACCAAATTTTATGGCACTACCAAATTCCAAAGAATTTATTCATATTCTGGGAGAAAACTCTAGCTCGATCACAACAGCAGCAAAATATGACAGCCTGCCACAAACAAAGAGAGTCAGCCAGTGGACAAAACTAAAGTCAGAAATATTCTTACCTTGTCTGAATGTATGTACAAATGTACAAAGGTTTTTTTTGTGTGTGTGTGTTTTTTTGTTTATTGTATTGTCTTAATTATTTTCTTGTTAACTCTTGATTATAAAAATGTATTCATGCATTTGTTTACTGATTGATTTATTGATTTTTCTTTTCATTGCTTATGTAATGGCCAATGCTTTGGCAATACTGTACAAGTCATGCCAATAAATCTTTTTTAATTTGAATTTGACAGACAGAAAGACAGACAGAAGGAGAGAGAGAGACAGACAGTGAGAAAGACAGACAAACAGAGAGAGACAGAGAGACAGAGAGACAGACAGACAGAAGGAGAGAGAGAGACAGACAGACAGAGCGACAGACAGAGAGACAGACAGACAGACAGAGCGACAGACAGACAGACAGAGAGAGACAGACAGACAGAGCCACAGACAGAGAGACAGACAGAGAGACAGACAGACAGAGAGAGACAGACAGACAGAGAGACAGACAGAGAGACAGACAGACAGACAGACAGAGGGAGAGAGTTTATGTAGTGCAGTGGTCTGATGTGGCTTAAACTCTGGTATCCACCATCACAGCAGACACCACAAACAAAACCACAGAATGTGTGTGTGTGTGTGTGTGTGTGTTATATAAAAGCAGCCGTATAGATAGTTTAAAATATTTCTGAGCCGTATGTCTGCAAACTTCCGATAATTACAGTGAGAGTTTGTCTGTTTTTAGCTTGTAATGTTTTTAGCAGAATGAAATCTTGACTCTGACTCTCATAGATTTCCTTCTGTTTAGCTAATGCAAAATCAGTTTTAATTACATTTCACTGTCATTTTTTTTGCCGTTTTTTTTTTTACATCTGGTGCTCTTTGTGTGTCGGTCGGAAATGAATGTACTATATTTTAGTTTGATAATGTTTTTTAATTCATATTTTGCATTTTTAGGGGATTTTATGGTACTAAATTATATTTATGCAGTAGTTATAATCCATTTATTCACTTTTTGAGCATAGACCTGAAAATGAAATTTCCAACTAAAACTGTCGTAAATCTTGAATGCTTTAGAGCACAGACTGAAGTTTGATCTCTTTTCAAAGACACTTGGCAGATTATTGCTGAAGTGAAAAAAGTTTTAAAAAGTTAACTTAAAAAAGTTACAAAATTTTATGTTTATTGTTATGAAAAATGCACAAAAATACTATATTAAATTTTTATATGAAATATATATTTTCAAAAACACATTTTACTCTAAAACTGCAAAAAAAAAAAAAAAAAAAAAATAAAATAAATCAAAGCCACATATCTAAACAAGTTGTGTTCCGAATTTGAAGTTGATATCTCAAAAATGAGCTTTCAGTGTGATTTTGTTTGGGTGCAGTACCAAAAGTTTCCACTAGATGAAATTCATCTCCCATTCATTTTTGACGCAAGGACCATTTTCAGGACCATTTAACCTTTTCAAATCATGTTCATTATTTTTTTTTTGTGTGTGTGTGTGTGTGTGTGTTCTTCACACAGCAAGTGCCAAAACCTTTACCAAGTTTCATACCATTCCGATGAAGTAAAAAATTCTAAAAAAAACAAAACATACAATTTTTCGATAAAAAATGACCGAAGCACCAGAAGGTTAAATGCATTGAGTAAATACAGTTTATCTTTGACTTGCACATTCTATTCAACCTCATTGTGCTATGACATTCCTCTTGAACAATAATCATTTGACCTTCCTGATGTGACATCATAAAAGCCTTTACAATCATGTTCAAACAGACGTCAGATTCTCTTCATCAGTATTTCATTATGTTTACACTTTGACATCATTAAATTCAGGAGTTCAGTGGGAAAAATCATAGTAAATAACCTATTGTGATGTGGTCCAAAGATATTTGCTACTCGTAGCTGTTTTTACACTGACCTTCAAAATCGAATGTTGAATGTAAGAGAAACAGAAAAGGTTAGTAATGGTAAATTATGTCGAAATACTGTGACTCCACACAGCTGTAAGGATTGTGGGTTTAAACCAGGATTAGGGTTCAATTAGGACATTTAGTTTTTATAAACATGCCTTAGACAAAAACATTACTGGTGTGCATCTTGAGACAAAACAATGGCACTTACATATTTTAAGATATATGAGTGCAAGTTGCTTTCAGTTAAAACAGCGCAAACATGCGTTTTAGATCTTTCAAGAACTAATCTGAGTGTTAGTAGAAATAAAATGAATAAGATCAGTGTGTACCCAGATAACGAATATTTTGCTAATGTTACCATTATGCTATTTCTGAATGTTCCCTGAATGTTCAAAACAGTTTTTTAAAAATTTGGTAACGCTTTAGATTACAGCCCGGAAAGTACTGCGTAAGTAAAGCGAATTTACAGTGTAACTTTCGGTAATTATAGTGTAACTATAAAGTAAGTGCGTGTAGTTATAAGGGAACAATATGTAATATTTGGGGAATAAAGGGGTAACTATCAGGAAAATTAACAAATTATTTATACTGTAAGTATTTTTTAATTAAGGGGTAATTATCTGTGTAGTTACAGGGTAAGTGTGAATCTGCGGGCTGTAAATTAAAGTGGTGCTTGTTCCCCTCTTGTTTCATGTACAAACCCGATTCCAAAAAAGTTGGGACACTGTACAAACTGTGAATAAAAACAGAATGCAATGATGTGGAAGTTTCAAATTTCAATATTTTATTCAGAATACAACATAGATGACATATCAAATGTTTAAACTGAGAAAATGTATAATTTTAAGGGAAAAATAAGTTGATTTTAAATTTCATGGCATCAACACATCTCAAAAAAGTTGGGACAAGGCCATGTTTACCACTGTGTGGCATCCCCTCTTCTTTTTATAACAGTCTGCAAACGTCTGGGGACTGAGGAGACAAGTTGCTCAAGTTTAGGAATAGGAATGTAGGAAAATGCAAGGTTTTCCCTGAAAGAGACGACGTCTGGATGGGAACATATGTTGTTCTAGAACTTGGATATACCTTTCAGCATTGATGGTGCCTTTCCAGATGTGTAAGCTGCCCATGCCACACACACTCATGCAACCCCATACCATCAGAGATGCAGGCTTCTGAACTGAGCGCTGATAACAACTTGGGTTGTCCTTGTCCTCTTTAGTCCGGATGACATGGCGTGCCAGTTTTCCAAAAAGAACTTCAAATTTTGATTCGTCTGACCACAGAACAGTTTTCCACTTTGCCACAGTCCATTTTAAATGAGCCTTAGCCCAGAGAAAACGCCTGCGCTTCTGGATCATGTTTAGATATGGCTTCTTTTTTAACCTATAGAGTTTTAGCCGGCAACGGCGAATGGCACGGTGGATTGTGTTCACCGACAATGTTTTCTGGAAGTATTCCTGAGCCCATGTTGTGATTTCCATTACAGTAGCATTCCTGTATGTGATGCAGTGCCGTCTAAGGGCCCGAAGATCACGGGCATCCAGTATGGTTTTCCGGCCTTGACCCTTACGCACAGAGATTGTTCCAGATTCTCTGAATCTTTGGATGATATTATGCACTGTAGATGATGATAACTTCAAACTCTTTGCAATTTTTCTCTGAGAAACTCCTTTCTGATATTGCTCCACTATTTTTCGCCGCAGCATTGGGGGAATTGGTGATCCTCTGCCCATCTTGACTTCTGAGAGACACTGCCACTCTGAGAGGCTCTTTTTATACCCAATCATGTTGTCAATTGACCTAATAAGTTGCAAATTGGTCCTCCAGCTGTTCCTTATATGTACATTTAACTTTTCCGGCCTCTTATTGCTACCTGTCCCAACTTTTTTGGAATGTGTAGCTCTCATGAAATCCAAAATGAGCCAATATTTGGCATGACATTTCAAATGTTTCACCTTCAACATTTGATATGTTATCTATATTCTATTGTGAATAAAATATAAGTTTATGAGATTTGTAAATTATTGCATTCCTTTTTTATTCACAATTTGTAGTGTCCCAACTTTTTTGGAATCGGGTTTGTAGTTACAGGGTAAGTACAATGAAAACACGTACACAATCTGATATCACTCGGAAATCTTTATTTGAAAAACAACTTTTTTAAAACAGATTTACAACACTTATTCGTTTCTTTTGCTTGGCTTCTCCTCCTCTTGTTCCTCTTCTTATTCGTTCTTGACACAGATGAATCTTAAGAAGGAATCCTATGTCTCTAGCTATTCTGTAGCTATATTATGTATTTAAAGAAAATACAGTGCCCGCAGAAATGTCCTCATCGTTTACTCATCTTTTACCCTCATGCCATCCGAGATGTATACGACTTTCTTTCTTCAGATGAACACAGAAAAATAAATAATCTCTGATAATGAAAACTCATTTGGGTTCCTAAAAGTTGAAGCATCAAACAGCACATACAGCAATAACTACAGCAATCCATACGATCCCACTTGATGAATCAATGTCTTCTGAAGTGAAACGTTAAGTGTTTGTAATAAAAATACCAATATTTAAAAAAAATTAAACCGTAAACTATCGCTTCCGACCAGCAGTCATCTGCGTGAATGAGAGGGTTGAGTTCACGCTTGACGTAACTTGAAGCGACTGGTCACGCGGATGTCGGATGCCGTCTGTTTTTATTTTCATTTTTTTAATTAATGCTCACAACAGTAAACAAACAATAACATAATATATGATAATAGCAAACAAGACTAGAAGACAGAGACGCCAGAGAGACAGAGTCGCCACTCGCGCGAGACCGTCATGAAAGCTTGAAGCTTCTTTACTCACGCACGCGCTGGTAACAGTTGGTCAGATGTGAAAAGATTAGTAAATTATGAGATCATCTCTGGATGTACTTTTTCTTTTAATAAATGATAATACATAATATCAAAAGACATGGGATTGCTCTTAAGATCCATCAGTGGAAATAACGAAAAAGAAGAAGAGGAACAAGAGGAGGAGAAGCCAATCAAGAGAAACAAAAAAGGGATAAAACGTGCCACTTTCTGTCAGGACGTTATTATTTGAAATGAAAAGTTTATTTTTTAAAAATTAATAAGAAGTGTCATAAATCTGTTTTGAATTAAGTTGTTTTTCAATAAATGTTTCAGAGTGATATGAGATTTTGTACGTGTTTTTTATTGTAGACATGAAACTATTAACAGCCCGCAGATTCATAGTTACCCTGTAACTACATGAAATAAGCACCACTTACCCTGTAACTACATGGATAATTACCCCTTAATTAAAAAATACTTTCAGTAAATAATTTGTTAATTTTCCTGATAGTTACCCCTTTATTCCCCAAATATTACATATTGTTCCCTTATAATTACACGTACTTACTTCATAGTTACACTATAATTACTGAAAGTTAAGCTGTAGTTACACAGTACTTTCCGGGCTGTAATCTAAAGCGTTACCAAAAATTTTTTTTGATATGCAAACGTTAAGGGAACATTCCATTTAACAATTTTGTAAATGTTACAAATGTTTTGGGAATGTTATTTTTGAATGTTCTCTGAACATTCTGAAACAAGTAGTACCATTTAAAAAACATTAGACAATCATGACACTAAAATGTTTCAGAAAAACAATGTTTAAATATCATCTACTAACTATTAAAGACCAGACAACTCTGAATTATAATGTTTGTTCATAGCTTTGAGAGAACCTTGTTAGAATGTTCAAAGAAGCTAACAAGGAACGTTCTTACAAGGTTCTCTCAAATATACACTACCAGTCAAAAGTTTGGACACACTATCCCATCAAAGAGAATGGGAAAGTGTGTCCAAACTTTTGACTGGTAGTGTATGTTGTACAGTATCTCTCTCACACACACTCATGCAGCTGATGCTTCAGTCTTTGGGTTTGTGCCGCAGTGATTTATGAACTGACTGCTGATGGACCTCTGCTCCGTCACTCATGCAGGTCAGCATGAGTCCTGTATGAATGTGAGATTACAGTAAAAATAAGACCCATTATCAGATGAGTAGAAAGCTGTCCGTCTCACATCATCTGTCTGTGTCTGTCTCATAACCTCGCTCTGAGGACACATTGCATCTCGTCCAGATTATTCTACGAATCTCACTGCAGCAGTTCACACAAATAAACACAAACTCAGGAGATTGTAACTCCCGTTTCCGCTCAGTCAACGAAAACCGCTCATTATCCTCATTTGGCCCGGCTCAAGAATCCAGACGGCTTTCAGCACATTTAGAGCTCCGTCTCTTTATTCTTAATCATTGCAGTTTACAGCCTCACAATGTGGCATGTACACACTATATATGTCACAGCCAGACTCAGTGCTTCTCGTTTTGTGTGTGAAATGTAACTCTGGATCTCTTTTAATTCTTCATGTTCTGTCCTTCACTGCTGTTTTAGGTCTTTGAGCATTAGAGTGTTATACTCAGCTAAAGCCGGGTTCACACTGTACGATTTTGAGACAAATTTTGAGAATCCTAAAAGATTCATCTGATCCTGGGCCAAAATCTTTGAAGGCTAGTTTGACGTTCTCCGACAGCCGATTAATGACCGCTGAAATCAGAAGATTTGACAGTCCAGTAGTGTGACTTCTCCTACGACAACCGTCAAATCAAAAACCAATAGGAGCGTAGAACCTGATGACACAGTACGTTCTCCAGAACGTTCTGGCAAGGTTCTCTCAAAGTTATGAACAAATGTTCTTCTAGTAACGTTAATAAAATGTTCGTTCAATGTTATCTGGTCTTTAATAATGTTCTCAAAATGTTAGCACAAAAACATTACAGTGCATCCGGAAAGTATTCTCAGCGCTTCACTTTTTCCACATTTTGAAATGTTGCAGCCTTATTCCAAAATGGATTAAATTAATATATTTTTTTCCCTCAATTCTACAAATAATACCCCATAATGAAAATTTGAAAGAAGTTTGTTTGAAATTTATAAAAAATAAAAAACGAAAAAAATCACATGTACATAAGTATTCACAGCCTTTGCTCAATACTTTGTTGAAGGACCTTTGGCACCAATTACAGCCTCAAGTCTTTTTGAGTATGATGCTACAAGCTTGGCGCACCTATTTTTGGGCAGTTTCTCACATTCTTCTTTGCAGAACCTCTCAAGCTCCATCAGGTTGGATGGGGAGCGTCAGTTCACAGCCATTTTCAGATCTTTCCAGAGATGTTCAATCAGGTTCAAGGCTGGGCCACTCAAGGACATTCACAAAGTTGTCCCGTAGCCACTCCTTTGTTATCTTGGCTGTGTGCTTAGGGTCGTTGTCCTGCTGGAAGATGAACCTTCGCCCCAGTCTGAGGTCCAGAGCGCTCTGGAGCAGGTTTTCATCAAGGATGTTTCTGTACATAGCTGCATTCATCTTTCCCTCGATCCTGACTAGTCTCCCAGTTCCTGCAGCTAAAAAACATCCCCACAGCATGATGCTGCCACCACCATGCTTCACTGTAGGGATGATATTGGCCAGGTGATGAGCGGTGCCTGGTTTCCTCCAGACATGACGCTTGCCATTCAGGCCAAAGAGTTCAATCTTTGTTTCATCAGACCAGAGAATTTTGTTTCTCATGGTCTGAGAGTCCTTCAGGTGCCTTTAGGCAAACTCCAGCGGGCTGTAATGTGCCGTCTGGCCACTCTACCATACAGCCAGCTCTAGGAAGAGTCCTAGTGGTTCCAAACTTCTTCCATTTATGGATGATGGAGGCCACTGTGCTCATTGGGACCTTCAATGCTGCAGAAATTTTTCTGTACCCTTTCCCAGATCTGTGCCTCGATACAATCCTGTCTCGGAGGTCTACAGACAATTCCTTGGACTTCATGGCTTGGTTTGGGCTCTGACATGCTCTGTTTACAGTGGGACCTTATATAGACAGGTGTGTGCCTTTCCAAATTATGTCCAATCAACTGAATTTACCACAGGTGGACTCCAATCAAGTTGTAGAAACATCTCAAGGATGATCAGTGGAAACAGGATGCACCTGAGCTCAATTTTGAGTGTCATGGCAAAGGCTGTGAATACTTATGTACATGTGATTTTTTTCGTTTTTTATTTTTAATAAATTTGCAAAGATTTCAAACAAACTTCTTTCACGTTGTCATTATGGGGGTATTGTTTGTAGAATTGAGGAAAAAAATATAAATTTAATCCATTTTGGAATAAGGCTGTAACATAACAAAATGTGGAAAAAGTGAAGCACTGTGAATACTTTCCGGATGCACTGTAGGCTATATTGCTCAACATTTTTTCTGAAATGTTTTAGTTGGATGTTCGTTATTTTTTAAATGTTACTACTTGTTTCAGAATGTTTCTAAGGACATTCAAAAGTAACATTCCCATAACGTTTGAAGAATGATAAAATGGAATGTTCGCTTAATGTTCAAATAAAAAACATTTAGAAATAACGCTTTCATAACTTAATGTTTAGAACATATTTTTGTTAATTGGGTACACGCAAAGCTCCATTAAAAATGTGCACAGATCAGAAAATTGAAACGGACATGGAAAAAATCCTAAATGTCAAACAAATGTCTAGATGTATTAATAGTGGAGTCATGTTGTTTATCACAGTTTGATAATCACTGATCAAAAGGGTCCTATAATGAACTCCAAACAGGATCCACTGTATTTCATTTAATATTTTTAATGAAGGAAATGAAGGATCCTATTATAGTTCAGTCTTGTCTTCAGTTGTTTCAGCCTCTTTCTGCTTCTGTTAGAAAGAAGACACTCAGACACTCAGTACAGTGTTAATAACATCAGTGGATTTCCATCTTCTGAATATGGGAACCTCACCTGCAGCTCTCCATCCAGGAAAGAGTCACAGAAGTTCTGCAAGCGCTCAGTAGTGATTTCACCTGACGGCATGAGCCATTTCTTGTCCAAGGTGTCATCATAAATGCCGATCCGCGGCAGGTCACGTGAATTCAGGCCGAAGTACTCCAGCACGCGGGCGTTTGATTTCTCTCCTCCATTGACCAGCACAAACAACATCTGCATTTCACAAAAGACATTCAACAATCTGCACTAAAATCATAAACAGTTATCACGTCCTCTAGCTCAGGGGTTTTCAATCTTTTAGATGCCACGGATCCCCAAATATGATCATGTGAGGGACCACCATTCTAAAATGTATAAGGTTTTTATAAACACTCAATTTATACACAAAAAAATGTATATTATAAATCTAAAATTTGTTTCAGTTACATTATTTTATATTTTGTTCTACTCAATGTAGTAATGTATTGTTATATGTATTATTTAATTCTTGTTAATTTATTTAATTTTAATCAAATGTTTTTATTTATATTAATCATTTTTTTATATATTTTAATCTAACTTAATTTATTTAATAGATTAATAACTAATATTTTTATTTTAATCATTTTTTTATTTAGATTTAATTTATTGCTTTACTCATTAATTGTAATCTAATTATTATTATTATTATTATTATTATTATTATTATTATTATTTTATAATTTTTTTTTTTTACAGTTTTTTTCTAGACTTTCCACGGACCCCCTGTCGCTCTCTTGCGTCCCCGGACCCCAGTTTGAAAACCCCTGCTCTAGCTCATGTAGTTTTGTGAAGTCTTGAACCTGATTTATATAAAAGAAGAGGTTCACCGATTCATTTTGTGTTCTTTTTTTGTAGTAAAATGTTTCTAGTTTTATGAATTGTGTGTACATTTATCTGTTCAGTATTCCAGACTGAGATCCTCAATTGTTTTTTGTGCCAAATAAATTAAAAGATTTCCCACAAATCAGTCTCATACACTTTTGCACTATTTCTGAAAGTTCTGGAAGGGGCTTGGAATGATCTGGCATGAATATTAGGAGAATATTAGGGTCAAGTGGGCGGAGTCCTTGTGTAATCAGTTCAGAAGCTCTTAATCCCATTAGAGAGTAAAACAGTGAGACTTCACCCCTTCATCCCTTTAATGAACACTTTCTCCGTCGGTTCAATGCGAGGAAATTGACTCCTGTCGCGTCGGCGCTCGTTTACTACCTTGCCAGTGTATTTCTGAGCGAGATCTCTGAAGCGCTCCTGCAGCGGGTCGGATTCCGCGCGCCCTCTGTCGGCCAACAGCAGCACGTGCGTCTTCACCTCAGACTGAAACAGACCCACCGCAGACTGACACACACACACACACACACACACACACACGAAATCATAGTGATTCTGCTTCCTGTGAAACACTGAATAATGACATATATTCACGACGATTTCTCCAGAGACATGAAATATAATAAAATATCCCAAAAAGCGCCATTAGAATAGTTTCCTTGCAGCTATTTTTACACTAAAAAGGCGGATCAGATACAGCATCTGAGGAGACACAAAAATCACGAACTGCTGAATGCAGCACAGAGTAGCCTACATGCATTTACACAGACATTACAATATCAAAAATAACGTTATGAAATGATAAACTAATCAATATGAAATTATTACAAATTAGAAAAATGAGAAAATTAGATAAATGAAAAACAAAACTAGAGTATAAATGATGAATATGCACTCTGCCACAACATAATTTAAAGTTGGCCCTGTTTGTATCATTCTTCATTGTGTTCATTTAATCAAAAACAGTGCCTTGATTAATTCAACATATTTGTATTGTATTTTATTTTACAGATTTTTTTTTACTATATTGAGATATACTTTTACCTAGGCCTACAGTATATCGCTCAACCCTAATCTTCATTGCACTAGCACATTTGTTTTAATTATATAACAGAATTATATATAATCAGATTAATATTACAAAGCTACTAGAAGGGAGACGAGACAAGAAGTTTAGGTCGGTGTTTGCATGTTCAGTACCGCTTGATTATACTCTGTGACGTAACGAATGTTATACATGGTCATAAAGCGTATCAGTCCATCAGCATCAACTTTCGTGGCCTCTGACAGCTTCAGGTGCTCCTGATGAAGATCAGCCTGTAACACACACACACACACACACACATCAAGACATATTCATCCATCATACTATCCACATGTATCATTGTGTGCCGTGAGGTTGTATGTGTTTTCCAGCTGAACAGTGAACTTGTTGCTGAATTATCTACAGTAGCAACACAGGCTGCAGATGCCACATAAGAAAATACGCTTACATTACCTAACTTATGTAATTGAATCCATAATGTTTGTACTAGTATCTATTCAGTGTGTTATCAAAAGGTGTGATGAAGTTACGACACAGCCATGAGGTTCTGGGCTATAGAACAGAGTCTGGTGCCAATACAGTTAATGTTCTCACTGTGCCATATGACTAAATCTATACTGCAGTTGACCTTTATAAGGGTGAGTTACAGTAATGTGGCAGTCTCTACCTTGGTAATCTGTTTACAGTATCACATGGTATAGCCTACATACTGTAATGTAAAATGCTGTATTTGATGCCATCTGTCTCCCTTCTTCTGATGCATTTCTGATCAATCTGATGTTACACCGTCATTGACTATTTCCTCTCCCTTATACTCTATTCTGCACTATGTTCACTCACACACACACTCACACCCACATGTCTGGTTCACTATCTTTCTGGGTATATATGTATAATAGGCATAATGGTTTCTATACTGTACAAACTGTATATTCTCTCCCCTTACACTAAACCTACCCATCACACAAAACTTTCTGGATTTTACTTTTTTTTTTTTTTTTAAATCATTCTGTATGATTTATAAGCTTGTTTCCTCATGGGGGCCAAAAAATGTCCCCGCAAGGACAAGGATTTAGGATATTGCCATCTTTATGGGGACATTTTGTCCCCATAATGTAGAGTTTACCAGGCCACACACACACACACACTTTGAACATAGTGGTTATAATCTAAGATAAATCGCTTATAATGTAAAAATAATTCATTACATATGGTTGTCCATATCGGAAATTGCAAACAAAGTAGAAACTATGTCTATAGAATCAATATCTAAAGAAATCTATAGGTGTACCAAATGATTCATTGATTAACCATTAAGATCAGTTGGATTAAATAATAGACAAATGTATTAAACTGAACTAGAAGAGATGCAAATCAAAAGTTTGATAGTAAGAGGCAGTTACTGTGAATGAAATGTTTATATAGATGAAACACTTATTTTGTGTAGTGAAAAGGATACTTTGTGGTTTTGTGTATTGTGACACAATTGAAAATATGCTGAAATGTTTGAAAAAAGTGCACTTTTGATGATCTGTCATGATATTAGTACTATAAGTTTTGAAAATGTACAGCTTGCTTGTGAAAATAGTACCAAAGCGAATAAAAAACTAAAAAATGTTAGATGAACAGAAAATGTTTCATGAACGATAAAAATAATGTGCACTGTAAACCCTAACACTCAAAATAATTAATTGGTTTGAGTAGAGTCAACTCAAATTAAACAAATTAGTTCAATCAAATTAACTTTTATGAGTATTTAGATATTTCTTTTTTCTTTTGAGTTCACAAAACTGACACATTTTAACTTGTTTCTTTTAATTTAGACAAACTTAAATTTAACTGAAACTGTGCTTGGATTTCTATTTCCCAGCATGCTTTGCCATGACACTCAAAAGGGAGAGTAAATGCTAAAATTAAGTGTTAATGTTTCAGCCCAAAATTTGAAACCAAAAAAAGTGCATCCATCCATCATAAAAGTAATCCATACGGCTCCAGCGGGTTAATAAAGGCCTTCTGAAGCGAAGCCATGTGTTTGTGTGAAAAATATCCATATTTAACACATTATAAAGTAAAATATCTAGCTTCCGCCAAACCGCGTAAAAAAAAACGTTTTGAAGCGTTTTGAACTGCGAGAGGTGTTACACTTTCGTAAGTTGAATACGGAAGGCGGTCCGCCAGAAGCTAGATATTTTACTTTATAAAGTTTTAAATATGGATATTTTTCTTACACAAACCCATCAATTCACTTCAGAAGGCCTTTATTAACCCCCCGGAGCCGTGTGGAGTACTTTTATGATGGATGGATGCACTTTTTTGGGCTTCAAATTTTGGGCTGCCATTATAATGCTTGGAAGGACATTTTTTAATATAACTCAGATTGTATTCGTCTGAAAGAAGAATGTCATATACACCTAGGATGGCTTGAGGGTGAGTAAATTATGGGGTAATTTTCATTTTTGGGTGAACTATCCCTTTAAGAGCAACGTTCTGAGAACGTTCTCTGTTAGCTGTGCGTTTACCTTCCTGAAGATGGAGATGGAGTCCGAGGCAATGCCATATTTGGCCCAAACTTCCTTTTCACTGCACAGAGCAACAGGAAGTGCCTCCATCTGTTTAGCGGCAGCCAAAAACTCTTTATATCCATGAGCAGCTTCAGTCTGTTGGAGAGACAGAGAGAATCTAACACACAGACATGAACACTGATCATACATTAGCTCTGCAGCTGAAAACGACTGTAACTTCATTCTGAGAACTACAGCTCATATTTTGCCGGATCTGTGGGCTCTCGTTGAGCTGCACCCGCGTCTGTTTATGGAGCGCTGAAGGTGCCAATCCCACAAGTACAGAGACGCTCCCACAATTCCGGCCCTGTTCCTCCTCCGCACATAGAGTTGGGCCAGAGGACTCTGCATTCTGGGATTCCACAATGGCAGTCATTTCCTGAGACCAGTGGAGACTCATTGGGGAAAATCACCTACTCGTTTTGTCCAGCCATATAGACTGAACACACACACACACTCACCTCAAAGAACCCGATGACAGCCACTTCAGCTGAGTCGACGAAGGCCTCGGCCGCAGGAACATCCTTCAGTCTGAGGATGGTGCTCTCTGCAGATCAACACAACTGCATTAGTCAAGTTTTAGAGATTGCATTAAAAAATCATGTTAATGTTTATTATAATATCTGAAAGGGATAGTTCACCCAAAAATTAAATTTACCCCATGATTTACTCACCCTCAAGCCATCCTAGGTGTATATGACATTCAGACAAATACAATCGGAGTTATATTAACAAATGTCCTGGCTCTTCCAAGCTTTATAATGGCAGTGAATGGCAGCCCAAAATTTGAAGCCCAAAAAAGCACATCCATCCATTATAAAAGTACTCCATACGGCTCCGGGGGGTTAATAAAGGCCTTCTGAAGCTAATCGATGGGGTTTTGTAAGTAAAATATCTAACTTCCGGTGGACTGCCTTCCGTATTCAACTTACGAAAAAAATGTAACTGCCGCGACGATGACGTTAGACGTAGCGTAAGCGTTTTGAATTGTGAGAGGCGCGTTTACACTTTCTTCTTAAGTTGAATACGGAAGGCGGTCCACCAGAAACTAGATATTTTACTTTATAAAGTTTTAAATATGGATATTTTTCTTACACAAACCCGTCAATTCACTTCAGAAGGCCTTTATTAACCCCCCGGAGCTGTATGGAGTACTTTTATAATAGATGGATGTGCTTTTTTGGGCTTCAAATTTTGGGCTGCCATTCACTCCCATTATAATGCTTGGATTAGCCAGGACATTTTTTAATATAACTCTGATTGTACTCGTCTGAAAGAAGAAAGTCATATACAGCTAGGATGGCTTAAGGGTGAGTAAATCAAGGGGTCATTTTCATTTTTGGGTGAACTATCCCTTTACTATCTTCATGCCTTATAGTCACATTTAGCAGATTAGAGCTGTGTGATCATATAGTTTCATTTTGCAATGATACCAGCAATCAAGCACCCAGCCAGCAAAATGTTATAAAAATGTCTAGGTTATAAAAACATTGTTTCTAAATGTTCAAAACGTCCAGTTTTGAAAACACTTTTTCTTGGTTATGTAAACTTTAAGGCAACATTCCATTTTGTCATTCTTCAAACATTATGGAAATGTTACTTTTGAAAGTTCTGAAACAAGTAGTAACATTTAAAAAATGTTAGATGAACTAAAACGCTCCATGAATGATGGATGTTTTTTGAGAGCATTATTACACACTATATAACTTTTAATGAATGTTCTATTAACGTTATTGGAAGAATGTTTGTTCATAACGTTTAACCTTTAGGCATCTAACGGTCAAAAACATTATCATAGTTTAAGCTTATGAAAAGCATAGGATTTCTGCAAGACAACAGAGAATATTATTGACATTTAATGATGTTTAAAGTCTTCTGACAGCTTACCTTGATCTTCTGCGGTCACACACACAGTCAATAAAGAAAAAACAATGAGAAACATCATGACTGCACTAAATATGGACAAACTGAGAAGAAAGAAAGAGAGAAGAAGCCCACCAGTTATGCTCTTGTATGTGGGGGTCCGTCCGCTGGTCACATGACTGTCTGTGGGCTGATGCTGATTGGTGGAGCTGTGTGAATCAGACAGGTGTGCAGCTCACGGTCCGGTCAGACGCTTTAGATTACGTGTCACTGAAGACACACATGTTGCTTTTCTTCCTGAATGAAACTCATTTTGAAAATAAGCCTCAGTGCTGAAACACAATATTATAAAATGCAATCAGAGATTTACATTGAAACTCAAGGAACAAAACAGACATCAGAAGATCTCTGCTTCACATTTGTCATATTAAGAAATATATTAAGATATAAGGGTCCATAATGTTATTAAGAAATATATATTTTTAATTTTATATTTTAACATAAAACAAAAGAACAATGACCACAGATCACAAGTAATCCACAAAAAAATCAAAACACAAAATAAATAAACAATACAATGAAAAAATAATAAAAAAAATTATATAGAGCCAAATACTTACATCAATTTTAGTTTCATGTTGACCTACCAAGGTATATCATATCCATTGTATATGAACAATAAGGGAAACAAGTAAAATTAGGCCTACAGAATATTTTTTACTCAGATTATGAAGAGCTTCTTTTGTATGGATTATCATAAAATAGACCACAGACATTTGGGTATGTAGTTGAGAGTGTGTGTTGTGTCAGTCAGGCAAGTAGATTTATTTGAGATTTATTTATTTATTTGTTTGGTCTTTTGTGGTATCATCCACACATGCGTTGATAACATAACTATAAAAGGTAATAGCCTAGTTAACAATTACTTGTTTATAGGATATGATGTAGTTTGTATTTTATTTAAGCACCTAAAAACTTACCAGTTTGACAGAATTTTCTAAATTAAAGTGCTATGATAGGTCAAACTAACTGTACTTAAAATTCTTATATTGAAAATGTTAATGTTAATGTCATCTTTTGGAATATCTAAAAGCCAGGTTTCCCTAATATATGTCATTATTAGCAGAACACATTTTACATTTTTTAATTCAAGAAGGTCCTCTTGATTTTTTTGAATTGTTTTACTATAGCATTTGCTACAATAAGAAGGTAAGACCATTTGGTTAACTCCTCAGTACAATGCTATGGCCAATGTTAACCCTTTTCTTTCTCATATTTAGTCACAACACGCCACAGTTGTAATATAAATCTTTAGTGAAAAATCTATTCCCTTAACAGATTATCTCTTATAAATTTAGTCAAGTTTTAGTCAAAATTTACCACAATAAATACAACAGAACGTGATGAATTCTAGTAAAGGTGGTCATGAGTAGTTTAAAAATCTTTCTAGTTTATGTTGGTGCAGGAGGATGTTTTCTCCTCTTTGCAGTCTTTTTAGTTTATGTGGCTGTTCTAGGACACGTTCGACTTTCTCCATAGCGTTTTAAAGCGGGTGTTGTACTTGCTTGTTTTGGTTATTGGGGGGTTACCTCCCCCCATCCCCCATCCCCTGGCCACTCACTCATGACAACCGGTACACATTCACTTCAGGAGGTTTACCTTATTATTAGTATTATTGTATTATATCTTATCATATACCTTATAGTCGCGTTTGTTTCTGTTGAGCCTGATTTCTCAAAATGGTGCATGTGTGTGCTTTTCCTGGGTACCATGACAACAGTGCGAGTTATAGTAAGCATGAGCGGCTGCTGACGGCTCGCACACACTCACGCGCAGAGTAACGGCCGAGCTCAGTATTTTGACTGAATAATATGGTTTCTTTCTCGCAAAACCTTATAGTATGCCTCCAGAACACTTTCCATATATGGCACGCGTCTCACTGTATCACTGCGTGATACTTTTGTATCCTTTTTGTAAAGTTTTAGCCTGGTTGCCATTAACTGCCATTATATGGAGGAGCGCGTGGAGGACGTTTTTTAAAATTTCTGCTTTTGAGGTCCGAAAAAGACAGAAGGACACAGGGCATTGGAACAACAGCAGGGTTAGTAAAAGATGGCTTTATTTTCATTTCAGGGTGAACTATCCCTTTAACGTTCGCATAACCAAGAAAAAAAAACGTTTTAAACGTTCAGAGAACATTCAAAAAATAACGGTAACACTTTACAATAAGGTTGTATTAGTTAGTTAATGCATTAGTTAACATGAACTAACCATGAACAACACCTCTGTTCAGCATTAGTTAATCCTTGTTAACGTTAGTTAATATAAATCCAGCTGTTCATGGTTTGTTCATGTTAGTTCACAGTGCATTAACTAATGTTAACAAGATTTTAATAATGCATTAGTAAATGTTGAAATTAACATTAACAAAGATAAATAAATGCTTTATAAGTGCAGTTCATTATTACTTAATGTTAACTAATGTAGTTAACTAATGAACCTGATTGTAAAGTGTTACCAAAATAACATTTTCATAACTTAATAGGAACGTTAGCTGGATTTTCACATACAGCTTCTGCTGTCACCTCAGGCTGCTGGTGGTTGTGTATGTGCTCATTTGTAATTGGTTAAACTGATGTGTTACAACACTCCCTGATCTAGATAAACAGGTTGACATCAGGATAGATTAAGAGCTGCAGTCTCTTCTCACTACAGGATCTAAAGAGTCAGGATTTAAAATAGAGCTAATGCTCAGCTCAGAGTTAAAAAGGAACTGTTTTCATACAGACATGCAACAGTTATGCAGCATTTAACCTAGAGGTAAGGTCAGAGGTCAGTGCAGTTTCTGGAGAGATGTGAAATCAAAGAGAAAAGCACATGTGCTGAACTGTGTGGGTTTATGCACTGTAAAACATAAATCCTTAAAATAAAGGAAACAGTACTGGCAGCTTGGACATTATCCAGTAATTTTATGGACATTTCTGTTAACCCTAACACAGAACGCAATGAAGTTCAAAATTCTAAATACAGGTAAAACACCTGTAAAAAATAAATAAGGAAAATTCCGTCAGATTAATACAGTACATTGTGCCCTATTTTTACAGATTTTTTTTAGAGTGTTATGACAGCAATGTCCATTTCTAGATTTGCCACAAAGATCAGACCTGATCAGATGCTCATGAAAGTCTAATGCTGCCTTCATGTACATGAACATTGGACATGAACAGCCTTTCAAGTCATATTCATGACTGAAACTCTAAGATCATTTTGATACCTGAGTATTTACATAACCATTTGATGCATAGGCTATTGTATGTATTTTACACAGCAAAAACAGCATTTATTAGACTAAAACTCCAGAATCAGATAACATAGTGAATGTTTATATATGGATGTCAATGAATGCGACGCTACTTTTTATTCAAAATTTGCTGGATATTGAATCTATTAAGATTTCCCCCAAAAATAGGCAAGAATGAACCTGTCCTCCATGATTCATATTTTTGCTGAACACAAATCACTTGAATGCAACAAACTCATGATTCCAACTTCAGAAGTGGGAAATTTTGGGACAAAGTCTCATTAGCTGTATATAAATCCCATCCGAAGAGCACAAGCTCATCAGATATAGATGTGTTTGAATACAGCACTGAATAAACAAACACACATGAGAACATTACAGTATATGTTAATGAGCAGATTATATAATAACCTAAATGACTGTCAGGACAACCAATCGGCATTGTGGATTAGAGCTGCTTAATCTTTAATTAGTAAAGTTCAGCTATAACCGTATGTTTGGGATCAGGGTAAATCAGGCGTGTGTTTCTCAGAATATCTGCTGCCGTTTATTTTTAGCTGCTTGAAGCTAAAAACAGATGTGAGCGGTGAAATCGTCTTTACATCTCAGCAGTCGCTGGTTAGAGAAGAGACTGAAATAGCCTGACCTGAGATCAGATACATGAAATAAACACAACCTCACAATAAGTCTGAGTTTGTTGACAAGAAGCATTTGATGCTATTTAATCATTTAAACATAGTTGAACAGGCACAGCATCAAAATAAACATAATAATGATTTATTTTTAGATTTATATTAAATTTGATTACAATTGGTTATTTGGTGAAGTATTTAATATGGAAAATAAAAAGAGCATTTAAATGAACGATGCAGCATACAGGGGACGTTTTCAGAACGTTCTCTCAAAGTTATGAACAAACATTCTTAGTAACATTAATAGAATGTGTGTTCAAAGTTCTCTGGTCTTTAATAATGTTCTCAAAACAGCACAAAGCATTATTTGTACATCATTCATGGAACGTTTTTCTTCGTCTAAGTTGTTTATAGAACATTCAAAAGTAACGTTCCCATAATGTTTGCAAAATGATCAAATGGAATGTTCCCTTAAAGTTTGTAAAACATTTAAACTTTCAGAGAACATTCAGAAAATGTTTTCATAACTTAATGGGAACGTTAGCACAACGTTCTTTGAATAGGGTTTAAATTGGGATGTGTTGATAATGTGAAAATTAGATGAAAACTGAGGATAAAGTCGTATGTATTGATCAACTCATTACCCAAAAAGACCATGAAAAAACAGCCCTTAAAGGTGTTTAAACACATATTCATCATATTTCCGCATATGGCGTATTCATGTCTGTGTCTGTCAGACAAACTGCAGATGTTCTAAATAAACTATGACTGTTACCACACGTGTGTCCTCAGCTGGAAGAGCCTGAAGTGCTTAAAATACCCCATGTGTCAATCTCCTGATCCCTCTATCTGTTTCTGTGGAAGGCGTTTGAGGATCAGAAGATTAGTCGAGCGCTATAAAAGCGGCCGGCAGAGACACTGGACACGAGCTGAAGCGAGACATCTTAGAAGAGAAGCGAAGAGAACCGCCAGAAGAGCCCAAAACTCAAGCACACGGTAAGAGATTCTCCTCACCTGAGACACATTTACAGCACAATGAGAAACTGTCAGGTAAAGCAGTGGTTCCCAATCTGTGGGCCGCGGCGCACTAGGGGGCCTCAGTGATCCTCCGGTAACTTAAAATTAATTTAAATATATTAATATAATTCATTAATTGTAGTATTAATACGTTAAATAATAAAAGAGAAATTATATCAATAAAAAAATTAATTGAAACAAAGAACCACCTCTCGTACGTATTCTGTGATTGTTTTGGATTCGGAGCAGCCCAAGGCGTTTCTAATCGCACTGTGTGAAATACAGACGGCGGCTCAAAACACCCAACCGCTCCATGAACACAGGATACGCAAACTACGCATTTCAGTTGGATAAAGAAAACCAGTGTCGCTAAAAAAGTTTTGATGGATGATTGTTGTAATGAAGGTAAAGACGATTACAGTGACATGCATTAGGCACGCGCGTGTCCGTCATTATTGATATGCAAACAAACTGTGTATGTGCGCTCTTGGCTCACTGAATTAAGTTTTGTTTGGATGATGATTGTAATGAAGGTAAAGACGATTACAGTGACATACAGAAGTCATACATTAGGCATGCGCGAGTACGTTATTATTGATGCGCCAACAAACCGTGTATGTGTGCTATCGGCTCACTGATCGATATAACCTCATATTTCAGCATGAACACAGTTCATTATATTCGCGTAGTTGTCAAAATGAATGTACTGTGAGTGTTTTATAATGGATGCTCGCCGAAGAAGCGTGTTTTGGAGTAGTTTGTGAGGATCAGTGGTGTTTATGTACACACGGGCATCAGCTCCAAACATAGACACGATTGCTTGTTCTGACGGAGGAACTGTTCACTGATGACATCGACCCACCGTCAGATCGCTAAGTACTTTTAGGTTGTAAAGAATGTCTGCAAAGTATGTTTGCAAAAAAGAACACTGAAGGTTTAAATCTACGGGTCCTTGCAGAATTGATTTGGAGAGGAGGGTAAAAAAGGTTGGGAACCACTGAGGTAAAGTACTACGGTATTTATTTCATTTTTACTCAGGCTGTAGTAAATACACAACACATGATTTACTAAGAGCAGGAATTCTGGGCTGAGGAGTATGAGGAGAAAACCACAAAACAGACCGAACATAGAAACAAAACAGAAAGAGAGAAAGACTTTGGTGGGCTAATAAAGAACAGACAGATTTAGTGATAGGGAGGAAATAAATAAAAAGGAAAAGCAAAATGTGAGTAAAAATGACAGACATTCAGTTGAACATTAAACTACAGGTATTGTGCAGAGATTACCATGGATACTTCTTTCGCCCACAGAATATAAAGTTGGAATTGCAAGAAAAAAAGTCGGAAACAAGCTTCCATAGATTACAGCCTCAAAGACTCAAATTTACATTATGTTTCCAGGTGACGCTGAAATGTACAGTGCACATTCTACAGCAAGAGCCAATTTAGGCAAAAATAGACTAAAAACAGAAGCTCTGACATTTCTCCCAGGATCCCAGAAGTAGGCTAGGCTAAATGTGATGCTAATGCCTGGAATTAGAGCGCTGGGCATCTCCTCTACGAGATTAGCAAGATTATGTAAGAGCTTACCATTCACACTGTCTGTATATATCACAAGGCAAACAGATGTTGGTAAATAAACCTACTCATTGTGCAACCAGCAGATTAGGATTAACAAAATCCCAAAATGAGAAGACTAACAGCTAACCTGTTGAAGACATCAGTAAAGGGGACAATATAGTCACTTTTCAAAGGAAACATATTCTGTTTATATTTCAGTAAGTGACAGAAATGGACGCCCCAGCACCCGTTGAGAAGAGAGGGCCACCAAAGTTCAAGCCGAGGACCACTCGCACCTTCAAGAGCAAGGCTCCTAAACCTGGCCAGAAGGGCTTCGGAGATGAAATCCCTGGAATGGAGGGTCTCGGCACAGGTAAAGTGTGCCATTTCAGTTGCCTTTATGGCGTAAATATTGTTTCAGTGTTTTGAATGACGTGCAGCGATGAATCTGACCGCGTTCTTTCTCTGGTTTTTACACAGACATTACTGTGATTTGCCCATGGGAAGCTTTTGGCGACATGGAGCTCAGTGATCTGGCGAAATATGGAATTGTGTAGCGCATCCACCCAACCTTCATCCTGCTCTCTTCTGGAGACCTTTGATCAGATGATCATGTAATGTTATAGAATTGTCCACTCACACTGAGACTGAACCAGCGGCAGATGCTTTCAGCCCAACACACAGAGAGGATGCGACATGATTAATAATATTTTTGGGACAAATGACAGGGACTCTCTGCTGCTCTACTTCACTGCATCACTGGAGCTCTTAGCAGGAGGAATCGATCTCAGAGCCACAATATCATGCAGTACAAATCGACTTTATTTTTTTGAACTCTAAATGTGATTATGTCTGTCAGAATCAAATCATCATGGTTAATTAAAACCATCGATTTGGCAGTAAAACACAATAAAAAAATATTTTCCCATAAATTTGTGTGATTGGTCTTTTCTCTTTCAGAATTGATAGAAAATCTTTAAACTGGGTCCATTATGAAACAAGTTCATTAATTTCAATTTGTTCAAATATAAACCTCTAACAATGAAAAAGTCTCAGTGTGTAAAATCTTGGTTTTTATACCCACTGGTCATATTAGGCATCAGCACTAACAAAATACAGTCTGAGAAATACCAAGATATTAATTCAGATAAATACCTTAGAAGGGCTTTATATAAAGCTACTAATTTTTATATTATACTAAACCAGCATACTTTTTGTAGCCTACGCTTTTTTCTGGAGCTCCTATGTGAACAGTTTCTAAAATTGTACATGACTAAAGTGCAGTGTTATATCTGTTTTATTATTTTTGCTTACCAAAAGTCAATTTTCGATAAACCACTATACTGCAACCATTTTAACTTTCGCGATCTCCTGATTCTGCGCATGCGCGGAAACAGGCTGCCTGCAGCGCGCGCTCAGAGAAACCGGCGCGATTTTCTGAGGTGAGGCACTTTTACTTCACGACATATTTCAATGAAAAAAAAATCGTTAAAATAAAATGAGCGTTATGACGTTGGATTTAACTGCTGGTAAGTCAAAGAAGAAATAGTTTTTTCTTCGAATATTCCGGTTTTCCAGCCTTCTTTCTACAAGGAGACTGACGAAAACACTGCACTTCACTCTCACAAACTATAGAAGAATCGACGGCTAGAGGATGTTAAATTATAGATATTGAAGGGGTTAAACCATTAGCTCGTATAATGTAGAATCGCTAAGAATGAACCACAAGCATTATGGACACTTTTCACACTGTCATCATCGTAAATTCTGCATATAACAGAATTTTGTGAGATTGTTAAAAATTTGTGACAACTTTTTAGTGATTATAAAGGGAGCGCTCTTTGCGCGCTGTCTAATAATAATACACACACTCACACACATACTCGGTTTCGGTATCTTTGTGGGGACTCTCCATCAGCGTAATGACTTTTATACTGTACAAACTGTATTCTATCCCCTTAAATAGTGGGTAAACTTGGTATGAGGGACGATACTGGTATGAAATGTTATATAGGTTTAAAGGCAGAAACATCATAAATGAAACTTTATTGACAACAACAGTTCCTATATCAATATCCTAATCAATAAAATAGCCTTAAATAATGTTAAGTTGCCTAAAGAGCGTCTTACACTGTATACGTTAAGCTTTTCTTGAGAAATCTTGGTTTTATCCATTGGTCATATTAGGCATCGGCACTAACAAAATACAGTCTGAGAAATACCAAGATATTAATTAAGATATATACCTTTTAGAAGGGCTTTATATAAAACAACTAATTTACCAGCATACTTTTAATGGCTGTCAGCACAAGCTCTTCTCACGTACCTGTAAAGCGCTTTCATATAACTAACCTCAGAAATGATCCAATTTGTGAAGCAGAAGCGAAAACAAAAAGATAAATGCATTTCAGCAGATTACTACTTCCTGTTCTTCAGAAACATTTAAACATATTAAGAGTAAATAATCATGACTGTATGACAACCAGTGAGGAAAACAAAAACAAATCACTCAGAAGTGAACATATAAACTCATTGTGTTGAATGTGTGTGAGTGTCAGAGATGCTGTAGAAGAACAAAGTACCATCCGGTCAGTCCAGAAACATTCCTAATCTAGAGGGGGATGAAGGGGCAGATATGATGGATATTCTCTGATTATTGTGACGGCCAGTGAATCTGTAATCAGAACAGGTCAGACTCCAGGATATTTTGTTAAATTCAAATTTACAGTGTCTCCTACTTTTCCTGCTGATTCTTTTATATGTCAATGATATTTATTCACTGACTCCACTCAACCTCCCAGTAACAGTGTCCAGTCAGACTACACAGAATCTGACGACTCTCATCAAATCTCTCTGGATGATTAGGATGATTAGATGATATGGCTGATCCTCAAACACGTGTGTCATATTTCTGTTCTCCTCAGACAGAATGAGATGAGTGTCTGCTGTGTTTGGATCCAGTGTGAGATTACTAGAATCTGAAGACAAGAAGAGAGAACAAAACAACATTAACCACAGATATGTGTGTGTGTGAACATTCCTGTCATATGAGGACATTAATTAGAATAAACATATTATAAATACGTTTATTTATTAATATATAAAGACACCAGATTTCTGTGGTTCACAGATAAAGCTAATTAAGCAATATCACATGTGCAAGAGTGAAAAAAACAGCAAGGATCACAACAAAGACGCCTGTCTAATGCTTGTTTATAATAAATAGTGAAGACAGATGAAAGAACCCTGTGTGAAAGACCCCAAACATGTGTTAGCTTGTCAAAATGATTCCTTGATGGTGAAAACAATGAAGCAGCAGAAGAAGATCCAGTGTCAAAACATGGAAGCACCTCAATTATATGGGAGTATTTTGATTTTGGTTTTAGCACACACCTTTCAGGTGCAACCTAGACACATTATCAGTGATGTAACCTGGGGTCATCAGGTGTTTCGGGTCTTTCAACATCATACACCCTCGCCCAGGATGATCAGTCCCCAACTTGTGTCTAGGTAGCTTGTGTGATCCACAGATCACCCCTTTTGATCCACAGCCATCTAGATGCCTTCTCAGCAGCATCTGTGATGTTCCTTTTTTCTTGTGCAGTCCTCTGATTCCCAGGTGCTTGAGCGCCCTTCAGAGTGACTGGCCAGTAAACCCTCTGCAGCCAACCTCGATGGGGAGGCAGCGGGTCTTCTATCGCCTGCTACGGCATTCACCTACCACCTCCTCGTACTTACATTCAGTCTTCCCAGGGCACAGTCAAATTTCAGTAGGACCACCTGCCTTGATGATTCTGAAAGGAGGACCATGTCAGGCCTAAGTGTGGTTGTAACAATGGTTTCTGGGAATTTGAGCTGCCTTCCCAGGCCGACCTTTAGCTGCCAGTCCCGGGCTGTTGCCAGAAGTCCCCCTGCAGGGTTCCTACTTCGTGGTGGTTTCTCTCCAGCCTTGACAAATGTGATTGAGCGCTGTGCTGGCTGGTGGTGCCTGCTAAGAGAGATCTCTGTGCTAATGGCTTCTGCGATGACCCTTAGCACCTGGTCGTGGCGCCACCGATAACGTCCCTCTCCCAGGGCTTTAGGGCAGCACCTTAATTTTGGCATAGAGGGCATGCAGGGGTGTCTATCAGGCCCCAGGAGAAGAGGTTGGTTGGACTGGGGAGGACATCGTAGACTGATTGGATAAGGAACTTGATCCAGTGTGGCTCTGCTTTCCACAACTCAGACCACGAGATCTTTCGGTCCATCACCTGTTCCCATCGAGTCCACGCCCCTTGTTGTCGCATCCCCACCATCCGGCTGATGCGTCTTTTCTCCACTCCTGCTCAGATTTCTTCTTGGACCAGTTGACGCCTATCCTTTCCCCTGGCCTTGTCGTATCGAGGTCTCTAGATACAGCCAAGCCCTGCACGTCCTGACGCCACTGTCCCCACCAGCACACTGTGCCGCAGCCGCACTTCAGCCTGGTCAGCTGCCTCCTGGGCCTTCCACTTCCTACTCGTCCTCACCTCTATGCCAGCCGAAGAGACTTTGGTGTCAGTGGACTCTCTGTACAGCAGCACCTCTCTTGCTCAGAAAACAATGAACTCCTCCGACAGGCTGCTGAAGGGAAGTTGTAGCTTGTTCTTACTCCTGTAAAAGGCTATGCTGCTGATGCTGCGAGGGAGACCCAACCACCTACGCAGAGAGTGGCTGAATTTCCTCTCAAAGCCCTCAACGGTAGTTAGGGGGACATTGTAAACCAGCAGTGGCCAGAGGAGTCGTGGCTGTGTCCCTAAGTGTGCTGTTGAAGACTTTTCCCAGGCTCTTAACCTGCTTCTCGTGATTGATGGAATTTGGACTCCTCCCAGGGAGAAACGGAATTTGTCGGTTATGTTTCCCTTCCTCACCACAAGGGATCGGGACTTGGCTGGTTTAAAGTGCATTCAGGCCCAGCTGATGAGGCGTTCGAGGCCTTGGAGGATCCATCTGCAGCCTGGTACGGATGTTGTGGTCACCGTCAGATTGTCCATGAATGCTCTGATGGGAGGCTGTCGCACACCTGACCGGGTGATTGGACCTCTGCATTCCACCTCTGCTGACTTAACAAGCATATTCATGGCTAAGGCAAACAAAATCACCCTGTGATTATTCCTTTCTCCAGCCTTTGAAATGCAGATGTTGTTGATCCAGAGGTGACTCTTAAACTAAAGCAGTTATAGTAGTTCAGAATGAGGTCCCTGACCCTTTAAAACACTATGAAGGAACTCAATCAAAAATGCCATGTAAAACCTGTACAGTAGAACACGTGTGGCCACTCAAACCTGTCAGTCCAAGCACAACATGGTTATATTCTTACCAAACCAGCACCAAAGAAGCAATCCATTGATTCTGAGCCAAATAAAACCTATCCTTTCTTAAAGGGATAGTTCACCCAAAAATGAAAATTCTGTCATTAATTACTCACCCTCATGTCGTTCCAAACCCGTAAGACCTTCGTTCATCTTCAGAACACAAATTAAGATATTTTTGATGAAATCCGAGAGCTCTCTGACCTCTCCATAAAATTAAGGTTGAACCACTGGAGTCACATGAACTATTTTAACAATGTTTTTACTACCTTTCTGGGTCTTGGAAGTGTTAATTAAATTGCTGTATATGGAGGGATCAGAGAGCTCTCAGATTTCATCAAAAATATCTTAATTTGCGTTCTGAAGATGAACGAAGGTCTTACGGGTTTGGAACGACATGAGGGTGAGGAATTAATGACAGAATTTACATTTTTGGGTGAACTATCCCTTTAAAGCAGGGGTGTCCAAACTCAGGCCTGGAGGTTCACTGTCCTGCAGAGTTTAGCTCCAACTTGCCTCAACACACCTGCCTGGAAGTTTCTACCAGGAGCAGGATTGGACACCCCTGTTTTAAAGGGACAGTTTAAAATTCTGTCATCTGTTCCTCTCATGTCGTTCCAAACCTGTATGGATTTTTTTCTGCCGAACACAAGAGATGATATTTTGAAGTTTTGGTGACCACTGATCTCCATTGTAAGGGAAAAATATGCTGAGACTTTTCTTACTTTGAGTTCTACAGAATAAAGAAAGGCATACAGGTTTGGACTCATGTGAGGGTAAATCATCAATTAAAATGTACAAAACAATCGTCCTGGCAACAAGACGAGTAGTCATTTTCAATACAGTCGCTAAGTGGACAAACCGTCATGGTTTGTTATACAGTGTTGTTATTGAGGACAGTTATTATCAGAAAATATCAAACCTTGGAATATTTAAGTCAATAGAAAACTGTATGCATGCTGATTGTGATGTGTTAAAATATGCGCTTTAAGTAATAAATGGATTACAGTTTTTCACAATTGCTAAGACACTAAACCCCATTCTCAGAACCAAATTCTCAATAGTCTAAACCAATTTGTCGAATAAATAACTATTTCTGCAAAACCTTAAGCAAGTTCAGGCAGTTAGACACTGCACTCTTTTTGCAGAACTCTAAACATATTCTCACTCACTAAAACACATATCGCACTGATACATTTGAGTCGCAAAACACTAAACAAAAGAGGCAAAAGTTAAACACAACTAAAACACAGTTGTCATCGTTTACACACAATGATTCAAAACTGTTCACACTTATTTCTAATGATGTGATCAAACTAACTGTACAAAATATAAGTCAGTTCAGGTGCACAGGTGACACAGGTGCACTGAATGTTGATATGAGCAATAGATGGAAAGAGTCTGAGAGGGAGAGGGGGAAGAGTGCATATAAGAGGTGGAAGAGGAGGAAGAGGATGAGGACGAGAAAGAGCAAGAGTTAAGAGACTAGAGGGTTTTCCCTTCGCCTGGCAAGAGACGACGTTGCTTGTGATGTGGACAAAGTCTTCAGGCAAGAGCCAGCACGAATACATGATGCTGAAGCAGAATCAATCTCTCATTGACCTTGATTTTGCCGTTGCATAACTTACAGTATTTGAGCGTACTGTTACATGCTTTTTGTGTAGAGTTTTATTTGACCTTTTTGGCTTTTGCAAATGCTGCATATACAGACATTCAGTAGCCTACTATTCAATATTCAATACAATACTATAATTGCAGTACATACAGTATAAAATATATACTCCTTACTCAGTTGCAATTACTATAGTCTTTTATGTAATTGCAAAAATTGTTTACTGTATGCAATATATATTTTTTCTGTAACATTCTAGATGCTGTGTTTTTTGATGTAGTGTCTAATGAATGATCTGTAGTGCTTTTATTTTTGACTCGTGTATGATCTGAAAGCATTGTTTGATTTTGAGTACAGGTGAAATGGTTTTGAAGCAATTGTTTGGCTTTGCCAGAAGAGTCAAGGGTTTAGAAAATTTGGATTTGTGTTTAATGTTGTGAGAAAATGGGTGAAGGTTTCAAGAAATGTGTCTTAGCAATTGTAATAAACTGTAATAGAAAATGCAACTACAAATAATAAGACATACTTACAAGTTGTGATCCATAAACAACAGACTGTCCCGACAAAGTGGGAACTGCTCCATTTCGGGAGAAGCTTTTGTGCGTAGCTTCATTGTACTCTCTTAGGTTCTGGAAGCTGTTCTCCATAAAATAATGCAGCACACAGATAAATGTTAGGGTTATAATGTTCAGGAACAGTGTTTAAAATAAATTTTAACCACTCTAAGCCTTAGGAAGGTCAAACAAATGAGTTTTGGAAACAGAGTCTCTTTGACATAGCCAAACACTGTCTTCTCTAATCCAGACCAACCAGGCCTCACACCTTCTTTTGTGTATTCCATGGGCGGGGATTATTTAAATGAGTAACATTGTGACTTCACAAGATCTGGAAAAAATGCGTTGTAGTCAAAAACAAGTTGTTCGTTGTAGTTCTTGAAAAGTGGATTCTGTTAAATTAACTTTGGAGTGGACTTTGAGATTTGTAAATTTGCAGATCTTTTTTAAGATCAAACAGCAACATTACACATTAAACTTAAGTTGTTAAAAAGTGGAAAAGCATAATAGCACCCCTTTAAACGATTAAACGACCAATAGTAATATCCAGTGATAAAAACTATTTTTTGACAGATCTGCCATTTTATATTGAAAATATTGGCTGAATCATTTACATGATTCATAACTGAAGGTGACGACGAGATTTTGCATTTTCGACTTTTCCAATAACAAATCACTTGAATGCAACAAACTCATGATCCCGACTCGGAAGTGGGAAATTTCCAACTGCAGACAAAGTCTCATTAGCTGTATATAAATCCCATCCGAAGAGCACAAGCTCATCAGATATAGATGTGTTTGAATACAGCACCGAATAAACAAACACACATGAGAACATTACAATATACACTCACCTAAAGGATTATTAGGAACACCATACTAATACTGTGTTTGACCCCCTTTCGCCTTCAGAACTGCCTTAATTCTACGTGGCATTGATTCAACAAGGTGCTGAAAGCATTCTTTAGAAATGTTGGCCCATATTGATAGGATAGCATCTTGCAGTTGATGGAGACTTGTGGGATGCACATCCAGGGCACGAAGCTCCCGTTCCACCACATCCCAAAGATGCTCTATTGGGTTGAGATCTGGTGACTGTGGGGGCCATTTTAGTACAGTGAACTCATTGTCATGTTCAAGAAACCAATTTGAAATGATTCGAGCTTTGTGACATGGTGCATTATCCTGCTGGAAGTAGCCATCAGAGGATGGGTACATGGTGGTCATAAAGGGATGGACATGGTCAGAAACAATGCTCAGGTAGGCCGTGGCATTTAAACGATGCCCAATTGGCACTAAGGGGCCTAAAGTGTGCCAAGAAAACATCCCCCACACCATTACACCACCACCACCAGCCTGCACAGTGGTAACAAGGCATGATGGATCCATGTTCTCATTCTGTTTACGCCAAATTCTGACTCTACCATCTGAATGTCTCAACAGAAATCGAGACTCATCAGACCAGGCAACATTTTTCCAGTCTTCAACTGTCCAATTTTGGTGAGCTCGTGCAAATTGTAGCCTCTTTTTCCTATTTGTAGTGGAGATGAGTGGTACCCGGTGGGGTCTTCTGCTGTTGTAGCCCATCCGCCTCAAGGTTGTGCGTGTTGTGGCTTCACAAATGCTTTGCTGCATACCTCGGTTGTAACGAGTGGTTATTTCAGTCAAAGTTGCTCTTCTATCAGCTTGAATCAGTCGGCCCATTCTCCTCTGACCTCTAGCATCAACAAGGCATTTTCGCCCACAGGACTGCCGCATACTGGATGTTTTTCCCTTTTCACACCATTCTTTGTAAACTCTAGAAATGGTTGTGCGTGAAAATCCCAGTAACTGAGCAGATTGTGAAATACTCAGACCGGCCCGTCTGGCACCAACAACCATGCCACGCTCAAAATTGCTTAAATCACCTTTCTTTCCCATTCAGTTTGGAGTTCAGGAGATTGTCTTGATCAGGACCACACCCCTAAATGCATTGAAGCAACTGCCATGTGATTGGTTGATTAGATAATTGCATTAATGAGAAATTGAACAGGTGTTCCTAATAATCCTTTAGGTGAGTGTATGTTAATGAGCAGATTATATTATATATATCGGAATTGTGGATTAGAGCTGCTTATTCTTTAATTAGTAAAGTCCAGCTATAACCGTATGTTTAGGATCAGATTACAAAAGAGACTTAAAGAGCCTGACCTGAGATCAGATACATGAAATCAACACAAACACAAAAGTTTGAGTTTGAGTTTGTTGAAAAAAAAGCATTTGATGCTATTTAATCATTTAAAAATATAGTTGAACAGGCACAGCATCATACTGATTTATTTTTAGATTAAATTTGATTACAATTAATTTGATTTGATGAAGTATTTAATATAGAAAATAAAAAGAGCATTAAAATGAACGATGCAGCATACAGGGAACGTTTTCAGAACGTTCTCTCAAAGTTATGAACAAACATTCTTAGTAACATTAATAGAATGTGTGTTCAAAGTTCTCTGGTCTTTAATAATGTTCTCAAAACAGCACAAAGCATTATTTGTACATCATTCATGGAACGTTTTTCTTCGTCTAAGTTGTTTATAGAACATTCAAAAGTAACGTTCCCATAATGTTTGCAAAATGATCAAATGGAATGTTCCCTTAAAGTTTGTAAAACATTTAAACTTTCAGAGAACATTCAGAAAATGTTTTCATAACTTAATGGGTTCTTTGAATAGGGTTTAAATTGGGATGTGTTGATAATGTAAAAATTAGATGAAAACTGAGGATAAAGTCGTATGTATTAATCAACTCATTACCCAAAAAGACCATGAAAAAACAGCCCTTAATGGTGTTTAAACACACATTCATCATATTTCAGCATATGGCGTATTCATGTCTGTGTCTGTCAGACAAACTGCAGATGTTCTAAATAAACTATGACTGTTACCACACGTGTGTCCTCAGCTGGAAGAGCCTGAAGTGCTTAAAATACCCCATGTGTCAATCTCCTGATCCCTCTATCTGTTTCTGTGGAAGGCGTTTGAGGATCAGAAGATTAGTCGAGCGCTATAAAAGCGGCCGGCAGAGACACTGGACACGAGCTGAAGCGAGACATCGCAGAAGAGAAGCGAAGAGAACCACCAGAAGAGGCCAAAACTCAAGCACACGGTAAGAGATTCTCCTCACCTGAGACACATTTACAGCACAATGAGAAACTGTCAGGTAAAGCAGTGGTATTTCATTTTTACTCAGACAGGCTGTAGTAAATACACAACACATGATTTACTGAGAGCAGGAATTCTGGGCTGAGGAGTATGAGGAGAAAATCACCGAACATAAAAACAAAACAGAAAGAGAGAAAGACTTTTGTGGGCTGATAAAGAACAGATAGATATAGTGATGGAGATGAAATAAAAAGGAAAAGCAAAATGTGAGTCAAAATGATGGACATTCAGTTGAACATTAACCATCTGGTGCTGCTGTCAGTCAAAAATTACAGATTTTTTTTTTATTTCAATGAAATGATTGTACTAGATTTTAGTTCAATATTTTTTATTTAATATTTTGTATTTTTAGGGGATTTTGCGGTATTAAATTGTATTTATGCAGTAATTATAATCCATTTATTCACTTTTTGAGCATGGACCTGAAAATTAAATTAACACAAATTGAAGTTTGGTCTCTTTTTTAAGACAATACATGACAAATTATTGCTGAAAAAACATGGAAAAAAACTTGAACTTGGAAAAAAGTTTTCATTTCACTTCTAAACATTAATTTTACAAATTTTACATTTATTGCTATGAATAATGCACAAAAATACAATTTTTTATATAGAATATATATTTTCAAAAACACGTTTTAATATAAAACTGTGAGAAAATCAAAGCCATAAATCTAAATAAGTTGTGATCCAAATTTGAGGTTATCTAAAGCTTTCAGTAAGAATTTGTTTGTTTGAAGAATTTTGAAACCAAAAGCTTCCACTAGATGAAATTCGTCTCCCATTCTTTTCTAATGCGCTCATTTTTGACGGTGAACAATACGGGTCCTATTTTAACGATCTGAACGCATGGTCTGAAGCTCATGGCGCAGGTGCACTTAGGGCGTGTCCGAATCCACTTTTGCTAGTTTAACGATGGAAAAAACGGTCGGTGCGCCAGGTGCATGGTCCAAAAGGGTTGTCCCTCATCTCTTAATGAGTCATGGGTGTGTTTTGGGCGTAACGTGCAATAAACCAATCAGAGTCTCATCTCCCATTCCCTTTACCAGTTGCGCTCGCACCATGGCGGATTCACTATTTACATGGCGGAATTTTGCGAGCGGAAAGACACTTCTCCAGAGAGGAATCCTTTTATTTTCAATATTTAAAAATGTTTGTGTGCTGCTGCGCGTCCCTGTGTGTGTAATAAGCAGAGTGTATACGCGTTGTGTATCCGCCTATAGGCGCATATTAATAACGCATCCTTTAAATAACACAAAAAATACTGCGCTATTGACTTTAGACCAGGTTTTTGTTGGTCAATGGCGCAGTCGCCTCAAAATAGCAACGTGCCAACAATGCGCCTGAACACACCTGGTTTTCAGACCAGCACACCCATGGGCGAACAGATGGGCGTGAGTGCATTTGCTATTTAAACAATGTGGCACTGGACGTGAAAATGATAACTGCGTCTGGCTGAAACTAGCAAAAAACACTTGCGTCGCGCCTGGCGTCGCATTGCGCCGGGTGTATGATAGGGCCCTACAAGTGTGACAATTTTTTTCAGGACCATTTAACCTTTTCTGAAACATGTCCATGATTTTTTGTGTGTGTTCACACAGCAAGTGCCAAAACATTTACCAAGTTTTGTACCATTCCAATGAAGTAAAAAAAAAAAAAAAAAAAAAAAAAAAAATTCAAATGTGTCAAATTTTTCAGTCAAAAATGACCGAACAGCACCAGAGGGTTAAACTACAGGTGTTGTGCAGTGGTTACCATGGATGTTTGTTGTCCTTTGCGGAATATAAAGTTGGAATTGCGAGGAAAAAAGTCAGAATTGTGAGATAAAAACTCGCCATTGCTGTACCTTTTTTCTTTTTGTATTCCATGGCGGAAACAAGCTTCCATAATTACAGACTCAAACTTACATTATGTTTCCAGGTGAAGCTGAAATGTACAGTAGACACAAAAATAGACTAAAAACAGAAGCTCTGACACATTTCTCCCAGGATCCCAGAAGTAGGCTAGGCTAAATGTGATGCTAATGCCTGGAATTAGAGCGCTGGGCATCTCCTCTACGAGATTAGCAAGATTATGTAAAATCTTACCATTCACACTGTCTGTATATATCACAAGGCAAACAGATGTTGGTAAATAAACCTACTCATTGTGCAACCAGCAGATTAGGATTAACAAAATCCCAAAATGAGAAGACTAACAGCTAACCTGTTGAAGACATCAGTAAAGGGGACAATATAGTCACTTTTCAAAGGAAACATATTCTGTTTATATTTCAGTAAGTGACAGAAATGGACGCCCCAGCACCCGTTGAGAAGAGAGGGCCACCAAAGTTCAAGCCGAGGACCACTCGCACCTTCAAGAGCAAGGCTCCTAAACCAGGCCAGAAGGGCTTCGGAGATGAAATCCCTGGAATGGAGGGTCTCGGCACAGGTAAAGCGTGTCATTTCAGTTGCCTTTATGGCGTAAATAACGTTTCAGTGTTTTGAATGACATGCAGCGATGAATCTGACCGCGTTCTTTCTCTGGTTTTTCAACAGACATCACTGTGATTTGCCCATGGGAAGCTTTTGGCGACATGGAGCTCAGTGATCTGGCGAAATATGGAATTGTGTAGCGCATCCACCCAACCTTCATCCTGCTCTCTTCTGGAGACCTTTGATCAGATGATCATGTAATGTTATAGAATTGTCCACTCACACTGAGACTGAACCAGCGGCAGATGCTTTCAGCCCAACACACAGAGAGGATGCGACATGATTAATAATATTTTTGGGACAAATGACAGGGACTCTCTGCTGCTCTACTTCACTGCATCACTGGAGCTCTTAGCAGGAGGAATCGATCTCAGAGCCACAATATCATGCAGTACAAATCGACTTTATTTTTTTGAACTCTAAATGTGATTATGTCTGTCAGAATCAAATCATCATGGTTAATTAAAACCATCGATTTAGCAGTAGAACACAATGAAACATTTATTTCCCCAAATTTGTGTTATTAGTCTTTTCTCTTACAGAACTGATATAAAAAAAAAAAAATAAAAAAAAAATTCTTTAAACTGGGTCCAAATGGAACAAGTTCATTCAAATATGAACCTCTAACTATGAAAGTCTCAGTGTACAATATACAATCTGAGATATTAATTCAGATAAAAATATCTTTTAGAAGGGCTTTATATAAAACTACTAATTTACCAGCATTCTTTTTGTAGGACCTTTTGCTGTATCTCCTTCAGCACTAAAATTGTAGCCTATACTACATGACTATAAAGTGCAGCGTTTTATTTTGCTCACCAAATGTCAATTATTGGTAAACCATTATTACTGCAACCCTTTTAACTTATTCTTTCAGTTCTTTAACTGTAACGTTAAATCGCAATCTCCGGATTCTGCGCATGCGCGGAAACAGGCTGCCTGCAGCGCGCGCTCAGAGAAACCGGCGCGATTTTCTGAGGTGAGGCACTTTTACTTCACGACATATTTTATTTAAAAATTCGTTAAAATAACATGAGCGTTATGACGTTGGGTTTATTACCTGCTGGTAAGTCAAAGAAGAAATACAACTAGAGTTTTTTTCTTCAAATATTCCGGTTTTCAAATCTTTCTACAAAGATACTGACGAAAACACTTCTCTCTCTCTCACACACACACACACTATAGTAGAAGGGACACATATATCGACGGCTAGAGGATGTTAAAATTATAGATATTGAAGATTATAAACCATTAGCTCGTATAATGTAGAATCGCTAAGAATGAGCATTAGCCTATGTTATTTACAACCTCACATTTTTCTGCTGCCACTTACATTCACCGAGTGCTTTTACATCAAGATAAGTACATTATAAGGAGGACCATAATAACTTAGAAGTAACCTTTCACAATATTCACCTAGTATTATAATATTTGATAACCTCTCCTTATGCCATCTACAATTGTAATACACAATCAACTGAAATCAAAGACCAATCGAGTGATTGTTTAAAAAAAAAAACAGTTTATATGGACATTCAGATACAAATTACATCACAAATGGAATCAGAATATGTAGAGAGAGAAATAGTTCAACTCAAAAACACGGTTACACTGTAAACCAAAGGAGAGTATGTGGAACAGGTATCATATTCATAAGGTGCGAGAATGGAGAATAAAAGAGACGCCATCTTTAATCCTTTACTGCACAAATGGAGGGGATTTTAAACTTCTCACTCCATCATCAGAAGACAAACGCCATGCAAGAATTCCGTCTCCTCGTATCAAAGAGCTCCGAGCTATCGGCAACGGCACCAGCGGTGCTGCTGCTACAGGAGAAACGTACAAGGGACAGAGAAAGAGAAACAAGCAAATCTGCCGCATCTTTTCCAATAGCATCTTTAAAAGCCAGAAGATCAGAATTTAGGTACTGAGATATTTTAATCTCTTATAATACTGTGTAAAGTGTATGCATAGACTGCAAGTACCATTTAAACAAACAAAACAAAACAAAGCTGTCTGGTTTAGTGTTCAGACTGTGGTCAGTTTTTCATTAGGCCTGTTTTCTTAGTGTCCATGACACACAACCCCTCATCCACACAAAAAAGCTGAAGTGAAATTAATTAGGAAACTTTAAAATGGAAAAACGTTTTCAGTCCTAGACCCGATTACAATTACATGCACCTAGAATCTACTGAAACCAAAAAAAAAAAAAAAAAAAGAAAAGAAATGCATGTGTTTTCACAGATAAAGAAACCGCTGCGGTCTTGGATTGCAATAAGAGAATGCTGCAATTCCATATCCAGCCATTTTGAAATAATTAACGAGCCACTTCAAACAATATAAAAAAATCTATTGATAAAAAAAAAAAAAAAAAAAAAAAAAAAAAAAACCAAACAAACAATAGAAATTACAAATATGTTCACACACAAATCAAAAATGTGCTTGACTCTTCTTTGGAACCAAAATTCAAAGAAAGCAAAATACCAATATACTAAAGGGAAAGAGGACACACTCTGCAAGACCAAAAAAAAAAAAAAAAAAAAATACTATGTAGTTCTCCTTTAAAAACTGACAAACATTTTTTAATCCACTTCTCAGAAAGTTGGGCTGAAAGTTGCATATTTTACAAAACTACGCTAATAAAAGAGCTTGTCGATATTCCACAAGAAGGGCTTTTCAATCCCAAAATCTGAAGGGATAAAAAAAAAAAAAAAAAAAAAAGTTTATTTTGTAGCATAATTTAAATACTTGCTATAGTCATTATGCCGGTGTTTGGCGTCATTTTGTGTATTAATGTGGATTCAGATGATGTCCTGCCCTTCATCAAAGCCAACACACACAACCATGAGGAACTAATGACGATAATAATAATTAATAATAATAATAATAATAATAATGTTTGGTAAAATTTTGTGTCTATTCTAGTTTACTTGCATATAATGACTATTTAATTTTAAAGGTACGCCTCTTGAAAATGGTCTGAACGGAGGTACTGTTTAAAGAACACAAAGCTTTCAGCAAGACGGATTATTATGACACATCGTCCCGTTCGTGTGCGTCACACTTCAGTGATTTGTAACAGCTGTTGGAGTTGCCTTTCATCCATGATCTTTCCAAAGAAAGGAAGACCATGATGGTAGTCTCTCATCATGTTGCTGTATTTGGGATAATAGCATCGTCCTCCCTTACTTACAGAGCTGATGGGATCCACGCATTTCAAGATGATCCTTAAAACGGAGACAAGAGCGGTCCGGATGAATGTCTATATTTCTTAAAGAATATTGATCATTATTGTAGTGTGAAACAGTGAAGGGTGACATGAACTTGTTCACTGCAGTCCTGACACTCTGTGCACATGTAGTTCAATGGCCACTAGAGGCAGTCTAGAGCCGTTACTGCATGCATATGTGCAGAGAGACGAGCCGAAGGAAGAAATGATTTGCGCTTCTCAGTCAAAGCAGTTTCAGTCAGAGATCTGTTACAATTTAGTGTTCAATGTTGTCAGGTTTCCTTTAAAAAAAAAAAAAAAAAAAATTCCACCTTTCTTTGATGTACTGATTTAGAGTTGCATTCCTTATTCAAAGTTCGTAACAGACGCGTTTTGCTTCTTTTTTTTTTTTTTTTTTGTCCAAAAGTGTGATTAGGTTTTTCCCTCCGAGGTCAGCAGCTGTTGGTGAGAGACCGGAAATCTGGAAGTGTATTAAAGGTGTTTAATATGGCGAAAACCGGCTGTATCCTCCTCTGTAGAGAGTGGCCTGTGAAAGAGATACTGCGGTTATAAACCTGCGAGCGAGAAACAGAGCGTGACGTGTAGTGACAAACTGGGTCCCCCCCAAAATGGGGTCTCCTCTAGGACCCCAAGCGAATTCAAATTGCTTTTAATAGGTACTCTGTTTAGCTCCTGATTACAATTCCTACAAAATCATATTATAATCATATTATTACCGTTATGATAAATGCTGTTTCAACTATGTTATAATGACCATTTGTCTGTATTAGTTGGTTTATAAACTAGCATAGCATACAGTTAAGAAATTAGCCTAAGAACTTTTTATACACACATTTGCACTTACCCTACACATATTCTCAATCATATCTAATGTAAATGTGTTGAATTAAGTGTTAAATGTCCAAATATTTCAGTTATAAATAAAACAAATTAATGAGGTTCAATTATTCACTTATTAGGCTATTATTATTATTATAATAATAATAATAATAATAATAAGGCTATTTATTAATTAACAATTAATCAAGTGTAAGAAATTACATTCAATTGGTTTTATTATGCACTAATGTGTTTTCGTACACATTATATAGTAAGCATTGCATATTTTAAATTAATATCATTGGTATATATATATATATATATATATATATATATATATATATATATGATAATCATTAACTGACTTAGGGTCTGTTTGGGGAGACCCGATTTTGAGAGAGGACCCGATTTGTCATGACAACGGACATGTAGAGGACATGTAGTGGCTTACCATCGCTCCGACCCCATATGCTGCCGCTGCCGCCGCAGGAGCCGCTAATGCAGCCGCGTACGGATCTGCCGCGTACACGCGACCGTAGCTGAACAAAGAGAGAGATGACATTTCAGAGAGAAAAACCATGATTACAACTCATAATCAGGGCCATAACCACCACAGACACGTGAGGTACACGTGTGGTTGATGAAAAGGATGACAAAAAATTTAGACCAGTTTAAATGATTAAATGACCAACAGTAATATCCAGTGATTAAAAACTTTTTTTTTGGGTCAGATTCTGCCATTTTTTATTGAAAATATTGGCTGAATAAAAACTCAAATTGACAAGATGAAAAACATTTTGGATGTTCGATTTATTACTATAAGATCCATTTAAATCCTTTAATGATATAATTCCTTTAACCTAGGTCAACCCTGGTGATTTTGACCTGGAGAGGATTTTGTTTTTCCCGAAAATGTTAACGTTACCACATTGGACTAAAACTTACTGACTTTGCTCACACAGGGTGTAACAACTTCCCCCCCCAAAAATGATACATTTTGTGCTTTGTCGACCTTGCTACACTTGTGGTGTTCTGGGTCCAAAATGACCGGCCTACAAAAAATTGCTTGCAAGTAGGGTTGGGTATCGTTTTAAATGTAATGATTATGATTCTGCTAATCGATTCCTAATTTTGATTCCAATAAGGTAAAACAAAAAACTTAGATATTCACATTTATTCTACGTTTTATTGCAAAACACTTCATTGTGGCTGAATACCATGAACAAAACTCAACAGGCTAAAGAACACTTACACAAGGAACTTTTGCAAGGAAAAAATACCATAGAACAAACAACTAGCCTAACTAATATAAATTTCAAGCATTATTAAAGACAAGTAAACACTCAGTAATTAAAAAAGAACAAGTAAACAAATTAGAAATCGCAGAAATACATACAAATGAACAAAGACACGATTGAAATAAGATTTTTTTTTAAGATTTTCAGGTATTCAGGTACAGAAACTGTAATCAAATGTAAAAACACTTTAACTTTATACATAATATACATTACAAACAGTTACAAAAGTTATTCAGCGAGTGAATTTTCCCTTTGTCTTTTGTTGTTTGATTAACGTTATTATAGAATCGCCAGCAGGAATATTAGGCTGCTGTCTCTTTAAGAGCTGCACGGATCTAATATACTGTTGCACATGCGTTTTCTTTGTCAACAGTTTACGTATTTTTGTGTGTATTTGTCTGTTCAAGTGCAAAAAGACGCAGAAGAGAACTCAGTATCGCACAATATACAGTACGAGAGGCAGCTTTCTGTGCGCAGGCTTTGGATGCGTGTGAAACAGAAGAAAACAGCGTGTGGGTAAAGGTTTAAAGTCATATAAAAATGCACACAAAGGAATCGATATTTTAATTTTATAACAAGTATCTGATTCCTGACCTACCCCCGGTTTCACAGACAAGGCTTAAGCTACTCCCAGTCTAAAATGCATGTTTGTGCTGTTTTAACTTGAAAGCAACTTGCACTGACATATCTTAAAATATGTCAGTGCCATTGTTTTAGCTCAAGATGCACACCAGTAATGTTTTTTCTAAGGCATGTTTATAAAGTAGTTACTTAAATGCCCTAATTGAACTAAGGCCTAATCCTGGCTTAATCGAAGCGCTGTCTGTAAAACCAGGCCCTTAAGTATCTGATTCCAGAATCGGAATCGTTTTTCGATTTCCAGCCCTATTTTTTAAATATCTATTTATGCCAAGTAATTACCAAATATTGGATTCAATCGTTTAAATTAACTTAAATTTTTTTTCCAATTAGCACAGGTTTTGGGTTTCTTTTTAGAACTGATTGGTCGTAGGCCTCATTGAGCTCATGCACCTCAGTTTGTTTGATGTGAATAAGCTTGCCTGAACTTTTTGCACTCAAAACTGATGTGTATAACTCAAATCAATGAGGCCTACGATCAATGAGTTCCAAAAAGAAAATATGCTGATAATATAGCATAATGAGAGATCTAAAAGCAATTTAAAAGGCTGGTTTGTTACCTACAAATTAGGTAAAGGATTTTCAACACATCACAAGGGTTAAATAAACAGACCATTACAATCCCCCAATGTTCAAGATATAGCACAGCTTTGCTTATAATATGATGTAATATCCACCAATTCTGGCCTGAATGGCTAACCTGTCACTGTAGGCGGCCGCCGCTGCTGCCGCCGCCGCCGTTGGACTCGCTACGGCCGCCGGCTGGGTGTAGCGATACGCAGTATAGCCGCTCTACAAAGAGAGAAAAACACAATTGTTCAAAATTAACACCAGTAAAATGAGGCAGGTGAAGTGGTTGAGTTAAAAGGGAAAAAAGGACATGAAAACGTTTAAGAAAAGCAAACCTAAAATCCATTAACAAGCAATCTGCCACAATCTGTCAAACAACCCGCATTCGGAGAACCATACATAATTCTGTTACGCACTGTGAATCTTCCTCAGTGGCAAACAATGCACAATCATGGTAAAATAGTCATTTCTCTAATGATTAAGAATTAATTGTTTGTTTGTCAAAGAGGGAGACACAAGCAGAAATGGGGATCGTGAGTGCATTAGCGTCAGTGTCATCTTCACCCCCAAACGCAACCAGGGGTGATCAAATCGATTACTGGTGCCATATTCAGACAGACAGACAGATAGTGAGATTAGGAGAACATCCACACGACCACACAGACTGCATGCACCCCAAACTCAATAAAATAACAAGCCATTTCCGCCATTCTCTCCTCAGCATTCTACCCTACGGCCAATCAGGAAACTCTCCCACGATCCCTCGCACTCCTGCAAGAGCGCAGCCGCGGAGGGAGGCAAGACAGAGAGGTGAGAGAGAGACAGAAAGTCAGAGAGAGAGAGAGAGAGAGAGAGATGGACTGAGGTGAAGGGAAGAGAAGCAGGTGACTTAAATGAAAAAGGTAAAACAAAAAAGAGTGAATCATTGCTGAAAAGTCAAGGAACTAGAGGAAAGAGAGAGAGAGAGAGAGAGAGAGAGACAGCTATGAGGGAATTAAATGTGATTGCATGCCAACACAGATTGAGTTAACATGCCATAGAGAGAGACAGGGACTCTGGGAAGGGGACAGAATCAGATCCAGTCTGACAAAACCCAAAACATCCAGAGTCCTTAGAACTATCGTCTCAAATGTCTGTGATGCACAACAAAAGACCTGCAGAAAGTCATTCGGTTGAAAAAACAGCGCCAGACAATTATTTACATTCTCAGAGTCAGAAGTGTAAATAATCTACCGCTGAGGGCTGGGCGGCACGGTATACGGTTTCTTCCGCAGGTGCTGTTTTTGAAGGAATGCGAAAATTGCAAACAGGTCAAGTAGAGGAAAGACTCATTTAGGGGTGTTTATTAGGGTGGGTTCACACTTGTAGTTTGGTTCGATTGGTTTGTTTGGTCCGGACCCAAAAAAATAAAATTTAGTCCTGGTCCGCTTAGTGTTCACATTGGCATTTTAACACTGAACCTAAAGATACCGAACCTAAAGCCATAGGGATGTGTTCACAACCTGATTGGTCGGCTTTTATTGTGTATATTTCGTGACGGAACTTACCGAACATCCAAAACAGTGCTGTGTTCTGGGATAAATGCACTCGTTTTATGTGCGTAACCTACATATGATGGTATTTTGACCAGCTGAGAACTTGAAGAGCTTATAAAATGTGTAAAGGAGTCAAAACAGTGGCAGGAATCCCTCCGTCACACACAAATGAAGATCTGCTGCGAGGAGATGAGGCTGACGCCTGTACCGAACTGTGATGGGCAACATCGAGACTATGATGAGAAAAAACAGGTGTGCGTGAGCATTCTGTCCTTTTTAGGGTCGCATGTTGTGACATGTCCTATTTTTGGTTCATTTACGGTCATATTTCATAGCAAGACCCATCTTTTTAGCGGTCTCTGTCCGCTTGTTTGGTTCAGATGGCACACTTATTCGAATGAACCGAGCAATCGCACCAGGGTTTATTTTAATCAAACCAAACATGCCAAGTGTGAACACACCCTTAGAAAAGTGTTTTTTACGGCACAACCTAACGGGTGTGTTTCACAGGTGTGTGTGTGTATTGTCGGTTTTTCAAATGTTGCTCATCCAATCAAAATCTGTTTTATATTAATGTTAGTAATAATATAAATTTGACAGTTTTGAATCTTTTGTTTTTAACTGAATAATCTGACCTGGTGGTTTGTCCACACAAAAAAGGATAATCTGATGACACACAATCATTGAATTCCCTGGAAGGAAAAAAATTACTAAAAATTGCGATATAAACCTAAAATAACTCGTATTGTGATATCGGGTTGTGGTCGTACCGCCCAGCCCTACTACCGCTGTTTTATTTTGTATTTTCCCTAGTAAGAGTTGCTGCTGTACCAAATTTTTCATGCGGTCTGAATCTTTTAGAGAGGAAATGTGCAGAATTCAAGCAGAATTTCTTTCTCCCCCTTCCAGCCCTCACTCCTGTCAGATTACTGTGAGTTAGTAGGGAAACAGAGACAGCAATCTCACACGATCAATATCAAACAAATGTATTAATCAGAAGGAGAGATGCACACTATCCGTCTGTGAGCCTACCTGAGGCATTCTGCTACTAACCAGAGTGTCCTGAAACACTATTCTACAGAGAAAACAGAAAAAGCTATCGTCAACCTGGACACGCACACACACACACACACGTCCAAACACTGAGACACACACACACTCTGGCGCACACAGAGCCGTCCGAATCTGCACAACTGAGATGACAAACAAATCAAGTGATTCGTCTGATTTCATTTAACTGATTCAATTTTAACACGCTAATGAAAGGAACATGCATTTCATGTGTGTTGTGATTTAAAAGACTTATTCAGTATGAAACGGCTCTGCGTGGCTACAGTTTTCACACGGTAAAGCACTCGGAAAGAGAGAAGGAAAGAGAGAGGAAGTGAAAACCAAGAGACAGGAAGTGTCATACTTACATACAGTTCTGTAGCTCCATAAAACCCATCCTGGTACACCACACTGAGAGACAGAAAAACAAAATGACAGCAAAAAGAAAAAGGAAGGAAGAAAGAAAGATGGAAGAGCAAAAAAAAAGAAATGGACAGGGCGCCACCATGTGGCGATTGAAGTAAAAACAAAATAAAAAAAGAAGATGACAGGACAGATGTAGACCACGGAAAAGAGAAAGTGAAAACATTAATTCACACACATGCAGTGCATTTGGTCATAAAACAGAAAAAAAAAAAATGCCACTTTGATCCCATTTATTACGAGATGCATTACATCATAACAGATTTACACCCATTAAACGGGTCATATGTTGGGTGGGATAAAATGGCATTTTTGGTGTCATTTGAGTGACTCTGATTGCATATTTATATCGGCTTGTCTCATTATGTGAGCAGAAGCAGCATGCAGCATGCAAAAAACTAGAGAACAATCAAATCTGCTGCGTCTGTGTGCACAAGTGTGTATGCATGAATGTATGCGAGCACAGGCGTGTTACCCGGGATAGGCCTGTATGGCGGGCTGAGGAACAGCGGCGCGCACGGCTCCATAGACCGGCCGGCCACGACCCCGCAGATGATGAGCTCCTCTGAAGGTCGCCGCAGCGGATGCGGCAGCTGCGGAGGCGGCAGTAGGATACGGAAACCCTGGAACTACAGGGAGGGACATGATCATTCATGAATCACACTCATAGTGGCTTCAGGTGATTTACACTGCACGTCTGCCGTTTCTCAATGCTAAGAACGCAAGACAGAACAGCTGAAAAACATGAGGACACAGAACACATCTTTGCGGAAAATGAGATGTGCAGTGATCTTGCTGCTTAACTAACTGGCCCAGCACATTTTAAATAGTGGGACAGCACCACCCAATGCAGAATAAATAACATCACAAACAAATGTCATAACTAGCGCGGTCAAACGATTAAAAAAAAAAATTAACTAATTAAAATCACATTTTTCTGTAATTAATCGCACACAACATTAAAGTTAATAATATATTTTTATATTGTAAATTAAATGTAGAAACAACAAAGACAGTAGACTATATTTTAAATATTAGTTTAATGGCATATTTTTATGAAAGTATCACTGATACCAATACTGCTGCTGATGTCTATGAAATTAATTATAGGCATTCAGCATTACAGTATAATTGAAAGCTATACATTTTAACTAGGGCTGTCGATTTAACGCGTTAATTAGATTAATTAGTTACGGTAAAAAAATAACGCGTTAAAATTATTAACGCACTTGGCCCGTCCCAGACCTACTTAGGTCATCTTACATTTCATACAGTTGATTGATGAAGAATATGATGAAGGGCAACAACTCACTGTGTAATGAAGCCTATAGAATACAGTTAGAATGTCCATAAAATCCAAGATATGAGGCAAAAATGCCCGTTTGAGTTTTAGTCTCAGGGCGTTCTTACACTGGGCACGTTTGTTGTGGTCCGCGTCTGAGCGCGAATGCGCGATTGTTCCCGCCGGTGCTATGCGCGAATACACTGCAGGCTCACTCTCGCTCGCATCCAAGGTAAATCATCAACACTATCATTCATTACATGTGTTTTATTTAACTAAATACATCGTCATCTGATAAAACGCATGCGCAGGTTACTTTTCTTGCGCACCCGAGTCCGTGTTGCTTTCACATTCACGTGAATTGCGGCATTGCGCAACTGAACTCAGACCACCTCCTTCAGGCAGTCTCGAATTCAGTACCCGAGCTCAGCTCACCCGGGTCCGCATGACAGCTTTCACATTACCAATTCTTCATGTGAACCGTGCCCTGTTTCGAACTAAACTACCAGTGTGAAAACGCCCTCACATTTACATCATGATATACAGTATAAGCAATATCACACGAGTTCTGTTTTTCTGTCCAGAATAGCAGGAGTGCAAAACATTTCTTTCTAAAGCTACTTTTTGTAATGTCTAATTGATTTTTTTACACAATAATGACTTTAAATGATCTTTTGGGGGTAATTTCTCAGCCAAATTTGATGTGCGATTAATTAGATTAAAAATTTAATTGCTTGACAGCCCTAATTTTAACATGTAACATTTAAGTGAACTTAAAACAATCTTCACATAAACCCATTATAATAAATGTCACATTTAGCTGCCCTTTAATATATCAGGGTTCAATTTTTTTCTATTTGCCCAGTCAGACCAGTTCAGATTTTTACTTGCCCTGTCAAAATGCACAAAAAGGTCGTTGTTTTTGACCCATGTCTTAAAACTGTGTACAAAGACGCAAGAACGCATATTGAGAAACGGCTGTTGTTTAAGATCATTCACCAGCACACTTCAACAGGAAAGTGAAAAATTCATTTGTACGGCACCAAACATCTCACCTGCATAGAGCTCCGGTCCGTACATCGCGCCCATCATGGGACTCAATTTCCACCCAGCTGAACCCAAACAGAGAGAAAAGCCTCAGATTACCTGCATGACTTCATTGCTAATAACTGAAGAAGAACTCAAAAACCTTTGTGAGGTGGTTTTACCATAGGGCAGCGTGCTGAGGCCTTCTCCGTTAGCATACGGGCTAACCAACTTCTTATTGGTCATCACTCGAGCTGTAGCGTTATTGACCTGTTCAACAGAGACAGAATGAAAATCTGATCAGAGACAAAGAAGAAAAAGCGCTGGTGTATTCAAACTAGAGCTTTTTTTATCCAAACGCCTGTAGTAAACAACATTCTGCAAACAGTTAGAGGACTAAATATGTGAAGATCACTGAGAATTACGATATTTACATAGTGAAGTTCACAGATCACCCAAATCTCAAAATAAAAGACATTCGATAATCAATTATTTAAACTACTATATATTTACAGCTACAGCAGAAATTGTGGACTCATTGATATTCCCTTATATTGCTTCATGCATCATAAAACTCCCACTGATTTTCAAACATTCAACACAAAAACCCAGAAATCAATGCGTAAAAGCAAAATGAAAAACAGGGCATTCCATTGCTAAAATGGAGGAGAGAGATAAATAGAGAGAAACAAAGAGATCACACATGACGAAATCAATACACTGTGCACAGCTCTTAGCAAAATCACATTCAGCCAATTACAGTTCATTAACCAGAAATGAGCATATCAGCCAATCAGCAAGCATCAGATGCAGCCTATGGACCAATCCAAATACTCTGCAGCCTAAATCCCACCCCCTTGTGAAAAAAAAACACATCATACCAAGAGAGAAGGGGGGGGGATGTTCAGAAACAGAGGGATGCAGGAAAGAAAAGAAAAAAAGAGCCAGTCGACATTCAATGAAACCACAAAAACGGGAGAAGAAAAGAGGGAGACAGACAGACAGAGAGAGAACAATCCACCCAATCAGAAACGTCAAACTCAAAAAGCCATCCAGTTTGTCATGAACAAGTACACCAAAGTGCGTCAAATGAAAGGAAGCCTGTGATTGGTTGTTGTCAGACCTTGAGAGGAGTGACTGAGTTTATGGGTGAGAGAGAAAGAGAGAGAGATGCATATGCTACATGTCACAATAAATGAAATCATGAAGACGGAAAACACCGGCAGGCATCAACACGGTTCTTTCACACGCTGAAGACCAATATGCAAACACCGTCACACACACACACACTCACACAGTCCAAAACCAAAGACCAAAACAAGCTTGAGTCGCTCATCCTCACATGAATATAAGGGCAGAAATATCGTCTGAGGAACAATTTCGATGTGTGTGCATTTAGGGGCGTTTTTGGCTCATAGGCTGTGCAATAATCAGCAGATATCTGGGCCTGAACTGGTGGAAGCATGATGGAGTGATTCAAACAATCACAAATGAAATGAAAGATGCATGTTAGGGCCGGGCGCTATGACCATATGAAATGTGTCAATCGGTTATAGAGATTATACCGAAACAAATCTGACAGAAAACTGTACGTGAGTGGCACGTTATTATGCGGTACTTATAGTTTGCACTGTACAACCTCCTCCTAATTAACAGGTTTGCTCCAGTAATTTCTAAGAGGACGAATCTTAATGCACCCACTCAATGACATTCTAGAGGACTGTATGCTTTTCTAAAGGATTTCTGACTTAACTGACCTGCACCAAGCCCAGACCTGAATCCTTTCATGATGAACTGGACAAGTAGACCCGTTCATTCAACGTCCACGTCTGACTTCACTGATCTTGAACATTTAATTCGTTCCCGCTGCTGCAAGAACAGCTTCACTCTTCTGGAAGGATCTTCCAATAGATCTTTAACACGGATGCAGGATTTAATCCTATTAAATCATCCGATGATGTTTGGATCTCAGGTGGTGTTCCAGTTGATGCTGAAAGTGTTCAGAGTTTGGGTTGCACCCGCTGATTGTAAGTTCGTACTTAAATTGTAATGTAAAGTCCACACTAGAGGCTTAGTATCTACTTGCTAGTTTTTAACTAAATCTGTACTTAATTTGGTTGCACCATTAGTTCTTATGTCAGAACAGTCACAAAATATACCATTACCTTCAATGATCCAATAGCAGCCTTTAAATTCATGAGCAGAAGTTCTAACTTATTTTGCCTCACATAACTGGTACAAATAAGTTTACACTGAAATATGATACTTAATCATGAAATAACGTATTTTATGACATTCAGCAACTGTATTTAAAATTAAGGAACAATAAATACTGATACAAAAAAAAAATACATGACATCCTCATGTAAAGCAAATCTCAACTCCTTGATTGCTTGTATTAATGCAAAATGTAAATTATATTATCGCTCAGCTCTAAACTGCTAAATGCAACTATAAGCGATTAAGGTATTAAAGATATTATAAACATTAACATGATTTTCTGTAAAGCTGCTTTGAAACCATATGTATTGTAAAAAGCGTTACAGTACTGTGAAAAGTTTTATTCCAGCCATTACTCCTGGTCAGAGGCTTGCATTAATATTTAGTTTATACGTAGTGTTACGTTTAAATTAATGCCGGGTTCAGACTACACAATATTTTTGTCTGTTACTATAGTCAGATTATGCTATTTTGACTCCCAAATCCTTGTTGTGGATATTAAACGTCAGACTACACGTTGATTCCTGACCAATCATCACTTGCCATCTTTTCTCGAAGGCGGAACTAGCGACAGACTTCACAAGAGCGTAAACAATGGTTGTACCAGCCTAATGCTAATTCCAGTAGTCACTGCCTCCGCTACTGTTCGCCAGCATTTATCTTTTATATTTATATTTATCGTTGTGGTGGTCACTCGAGGAAACATCATAAAAGGCAGGTGTATTGTTGCCAAAGCTTCACAAACCTTTCCTACATTGCATAATTCCACCTAACATTACCAATACCGTCGTCTCTCTTGGTTGAATCTCAGTGACTCACTCGTTAACCACCTACTGGCAGTTTTAATTTCACATTTAAAGTATCTTTTCAAATCAAATATCAATATTCAAGTTTAAAACATCAAAACATTATTTCTGCATTTGTAACTGCAGGTTAAACGCATTCACGTCCCTCTGACCTGCATTAAACAGTCTGTGTAAATCTAAATGCCACATCAGATGCAGCTTTGTTCTCCTCTTTGTTTCTCCTCTGCCTTGTAAAGATGAATTTTGTTGATACTGATTTCATTTAATTGGCAACAGCCCTATAGTGTCTTCTTATTTAACTGAATTTGATTAAATGTAAGAATTTGACAAAAGATGATGCATACATTTAATTAGGTTAGGAAAAAAATGGCAAAGATAATTTCTGTCACTGCTGTGAACTGATCACCACACAGAATATGAAGAATATCAAAAACTTTCAAAGGAACACTCCACTATTTTTTGAAAATAGGCTCATTTTCCAACTCCCCTGGAGTTAAACAGTTGCCTTTTACCGTTTTCGAATCCATTCAGCCGATCTCCGGGTTTGGCGGTAGCACTTGTAGCATAGCTTAGCATAGATCATTGAATCTGATTAGACCGTTAGCATCTCGCTCAAAAAAAATTACCAAAGAGTTTCGATATTTTTCCTATTTAAAACTTAACTCTTCTGTAGTTACATCGTGTACTAAGACAGACGGAAAATGAAAAGTTGTGATTTTCTAGGCCGATATGGATAGGAACTATACTCTCATTCCTGCGTAATAATCAAGGAACTTTGCTGCCGTACCATGGGTGCAGCGGCGCAATGATATTACACAGCGCCTGAAAATAGGCTAACTTCTGTCAACATAACCAACGTGACAACCTGCTTGCACAAGGAGCATGCCTTGTAACCATGGAGACATTTGTGAGAGACGATTCAGAAGATATTTACTTTGGTGCAGATCCTGAACCGTATCTATTTGAACCGGAATACCTGCAACTCTGCAGCTACACAAACTTAGTGCCGGTCACGTTGGAAGTTACCTAGCTGGGGACTATTTTCAGGCGCTGCGTAATATTGCGCCTGCTGCACCCATGGTACAGCAGCAAAGTTCCTTGATTATTACGCAGGAATGAGAGTATAGTTCCTATCCATATCGGCCTAGAAAATCGCAACTTTTCATTTTCCGTCGGTCTTAGTACACTATGTAACTACAGAAGAGTCAAGTTTTAAATAGGAAAAATATCAAAACTCTTTGGTCATTTTTTTGAGCGAGATACTAACGGTCTAATCAGATTCACTGATCTATGCTAAGCTATGCTAAAAGTGCTACCGCCAGACCTGGAGATCGGCTCAATGGATTCGAAAAAGGTAAAACTCAACTGTTTAACTCTAGGGGAGTTGGAAAAATGAGCCTATTTTCAAAAATAGTGGAGTGTTCCTTTAAGAGACAGCTGTCCACGGCAGTCCTAAACATGCAAAGGTACGAACACAAACACACTCAGCAAAATATTGTCTAATTATCGTTATCCAGAAAATCCCAGAACTTAGGAGATATAATTTGTCAATAATTGCACACCACCACCCCATGCCCATTGTCGTTTATGAATGACCACGAAACCGTACGTGGATAGTGCCAAAATCGGGCTGATATAGTGTAGTCTGAACCCGGCATAAGTTTAATGGTGCACCGCAAAAATATTTAGTAGTGCGTAAATTGTAACTTAGTGCCTCTTGACTTACAGCTGGTGCATCCAGCCTCAGGTCTGGTTATGGTCACATGACGACGATTCTACATCATTTGTCTGTTAAATGATCTGATATGTTGGTTTGCACCCATCAAGTTCCAAATTAAAATTCCAGGAACAAAGCAACCAATATTATGAATGTATACGGTTCAGTGTGAGACTCTGGTCATAACGCCCACCCCCTAACGAGAGCTCATTAGAACCACAGGATAGATAATTGGATGGATGGATGATGTGGAGGAGAGAAATGGAGGGGTTTAGTGTGGCAGTCTCATCAGCCATGTCAGTGCGTGGGAAAAGTGTTAATGATCATGAGAGCGATGGAGAAAAGAGGAGCAATGGCGAGCACTGGGGAGGGAATATCATTTCTGTCAGTACTCTGTGGTCCTTAGCGACTATAATAGACATGATTTCATAAAGCTCTTTTCCCCCATGCCTCTGATGAACAGTATATCAGGACAGACCTCAGGGAGGAGATGCGATTACGCTAGCCGCGAACAGACGCCACTAGCAGGATGCGTTCGGCCAAACTTCGTAACGAGGACGAGGGCTGCCGTCGTCTCCGCAAGGGCTTTAACGCATCTCTGATCCCTCCGAAAATAACAAGCTAATCAGTGCAAAAGAGCGAAAGACCACAGTTTGTAAAGCTGGGGAGGGCTGGAGTTTAGATCTCAGGGGGGTTTGAGTTGGTGGGATTGATCAGGGATGAAGCCGTACATACACAAACTTACCATGAGCCAGGAAACGGCGTGACGACACGCGAGCAGTTACCGTGGAGACTGACAACAATAACAACAACACAGAAATCGTCAAGGGAACAGAAAGGAAAAAGGAGAAAAATGAACCAAAAAAAAAGAAAAGAAAAGAAAAGCAAACCAAAGAGAAACAAACAAACAAACAAACAAACAAACAAACAAACAAACAAAATGCAAAGAATGAGTGAACAACCAGAAAAGAGGAAAGGAAAACAAAAAGCAAAGTCCAGTGAAGAACTCAAACTCTTCACTGGACGTGGGGAAATTCTGAGGCAAACATTCACACGGACTTAAAAAACAACAACAAGACAAATCTTCAGGTGATCAAATCTGTCTGTAGGAGTGCTAAAGAGCCTGCAGCCGCATTCGTCTGTGTCATAGAGGAGGAGGAGAAAGGGACGAATGATTAGAGGAACTCAACAAGCACACACACACACTCGTAGAATTCATGGGTGTGAAAATGCAGCACAGAGCGAGTCTGCGACTGAGTCAAAGCTGGAGCTTTACGGGCCAAAATAGAAGCAAGTTGACATGGACGTACGTCTAAGAGAGCAGTTAGTGAGACTAACATGCCGGACTAATGACATCACCCAGGGGAGGGGCCTAGACAGTGACATCAGAGGCATTAAAAATAGACACAGGGACAGGAAGTGATGCAACAGACAGGAAACACAGTGAGTGCAGAGCTGGACAGACAGACTGGCCAGAGAGAGAGAAAGAGAGAGAGAGAGAGAGAAAGATGAGTGAAGAGGTTGATGATTGTGCATCGCTCTCTCCACAGATCTGCTCTCCAGAAAACACAAACAAACATTAGGGTGTCATTACATACAGCAAAATATCATTGAATTTCAAAATACTCAAAAGGAAAACAATAGCATTCAAAAAGCAAACAAATGAATCCAAATGAAACTGATTCCGTTATATAGTGCTGCTGCCTAGATTAAACCCGTTTCCTGCTTTCCAATGAATCTGATGGTCTGAAACTATCAGACTCATGCAAACCCAAATGAAGCTCTTGCCGCTGCGCTCCCATGCACAAACAGCCACGGACACCAGGGGGAGCTACAGAGCAACTGTGCAGGCATCATGCATCTACACCAGGGGTGCCAAACACAATCAAATATGCTACGCTTAAAAACAGAGCATTGGTTATATGGGTAGAATATTCCTCCTTTTGCTAACTAAGCAGAACATATGAACGCTTACGTGTGTTGTGCAAGTAGAACCTTTTTAATTGCATGCAGCTTTTGGTTCATGTGCACATTTGAAACCGAATCTGTGGACGACAAATGAAAAATGTTACGAGCAAAGAATCTCACAAAATCCTCTACTGAATGATTCTTACATGCAATACAGTGATATGATTTCAACGCTGCTCTGGGATGACTGGGAAGCAGGATTGTCATTCATTTTTAGCTGACTTGTCAGTTTTGTTGTTCGATTTATATTTCCTAATTACTAATTTCACATGCAAGGCCTATGGTGAATGAAATCAGTATTTATGCATTTTATAATTTTTTTTAATGCAGGGCTATCTAACAAATAACAAGAAATCTATATTACAAGACAAAAATGATAAAATACATTCAAATACTTTTTAAATGCATCAATTAAACATATCTCCGAGTACAAATGTTGTCCGTTTACATTAAAAAGGGATTTGAATGGAATTATTAAATCTCTCGTTTCACCACAGTACTGGTTATTAAGTAAGTGATAATGTACAGTCAGCCGGTCAGTCACAAAATAAACCCTGAAGTAGCTTTTACGAAAATGGTCAGCTGACTGTACATTATCCCCTTAATAAACAGTTACTTACCATGTAAAAATAAGATGGATGTGAAATATTGTATTTATGATCATACTTGTAGAGACGGCAGAGAGACAGAATGAACGCAGCTTTACTAACGGGTTTCCCAGATGAGCGGTCAGTTATACAGCACTGGACGACGGTCACTGAAAAAAAGAAAACATTCGACCCACATGACGCAACATTTTGTGCAAATTGGAGTTTGACACCCCGGATCTACACACTAACATTACCATTAGTCCTAAAACAAACTTCCCAATTAATTTAGAAATAAAAATGACTTGGCCTGAAGTGACAAAAAAGAATAAAAGAAAAAAAACCGAATGATTTCCCCCGGTCTATGAGAGAGACAAACACAGGCAGCCGTCTCAGAGGTCATGCAGGAGGGTGGAAACCCTTGGAGGAGTTCAAGAACTATTAAAACACCCAGAAACCAGCACTGCAACACGCTGGGCCTCACGAGGGGAAACACACGTGGCTCCATGCAGCACTCGACCGCGCACACACACACACACACAGCAAGCAACAAGCTTCTTCTCATCTCCCAGATTCACAGAACAATCTACAAATGCACTAAAAAAACAAGTACACAAGCATCTGAAAAGTGAGCCGTTTTCTCACAGTATGCACACGAATGCCATAAAAAAGGTACAACACCAAATTTGTGAAAAGCATTCAGAATCATCGGACAGTCCTCGTGTGTCATAAGAATCCAAGCAAATGTTTTATGAACAAAAAAGCCATTCAAACCAGGAGAAACAGAGACAGCATCAAACGCACGCATGTGATTGGCTATCTGTGGGCATGCTCAGTACAAAACATGAACTCAAAAAAAAAAAAAAAACCAAAAAAAAAAAAACAGAAAATAACCACATGCTGTTAATAACCAACAATCAGCCAGACAACAACCAATCCAAAAACAGCCGAGAAACTCAGAATCTATAGTGGACTGCAGTAGAGATGCAACCATGCATTGCTAAGCTCACACACACACACACACACATATATATATATACACACATTTCCCATAATGCCACACACACACACACAGCTGAGCATCTTGAGCAGTTCCAGGACACATTAGGTCAGTTAAGGTGTGAAATGGGAACATCAGAAGGAGAAAGACAGACTCACCTCGATCTTTCGTCCCTCCACGATGGTCCCGTGGAGACGCTCTCGCGCTTTCTCTGCATCTGCACTGGACTCAAACGTCACAAAACCAAAACCCTGGACCATGACAGAGAGGAACAGACATGAAGAGTCTGACCTCTGAAACACACTCAGCTTAAAAAGGAACAATTCACCCAAAAATGCTCCAAACCCGTATGACGTTCAGTAGGAGCACAAAACGAGATGATGTTTAGCTGAAAGTTCATGCTGCTCTTTTACATAACAGACAGTGACCAAGTGACAAGATCCCAAACAGTATTCAATGAATAATTATTTAAATTTTGGTCTGTTTCTCACACAAAAGCATCATATGTAGGGCTGAACGATTAATTGCATTTGCGATAATCACACGATATGATAAAATACGATTTTTTAACCGCAAAGACTGCGATTACAGTCTGATCACGTGACACGCGAGAGTAAAGCAGTCTGCAGAAGAAGCATAAACTTGGCACGTTACGCTACAGGCCTGGCCTACAGGAAAGAACAGTTTGTGTTTAATCGATGTAATATTGTGTTGGTCACACTATACAATAGGGGTGGGAGAAAAGATTCTCTGGATCAATTCTGAGCTTAGATTTTAACTGCAGGTGCGCGATGGCGCTGCGTGCGTTTTAGAAACACCCGTATTCTGCTTACTTCCATTTCCTCACACACACCACTCGAACCATAAAATAATCTTTCATAAAGTTCGGAAAGGTTGAAGTGAATTACAATGACATTCGCGGGCTTCATTGGACAGGACATGCGCTGTGAGAAACGTGCAATTTGCTTGATGTTACGCCTACAGTGTATTCTCGCCTGTCGGTATTTTCCTTACAAATGCTCTACGAAGGCATGATTTATGTCGTTTGGAATGCAGTGTGCTTATATATTAAAAATAGGAAACACTGACAGAAGGCTTTCAGTTTTAAATGCTCGCGCCGCGCTTTGTGAAGAGTGCTCGCGCATGCAGCTATGCGTGTCTCTGTGTGGTTAAATGTACTTGCGTCTCAAAATGCATTTATGACGCAAAATTAGTGTAAACACAGTCAGTAATGTCTTAAGGAATTAAACAGACAGGACAAACCACATCTTATATTTCAAAAGAGATCTGTGCATTAGTGTGAATGCAGATCTCCCACTGTCTATGATGTCATCATTAATAATCAAGCAATAGTAAAGCTGAGAAAGAGAAAAATCACTCACAGCTCAGATACTCTTAAATACTAAAAGCACTCTTTGTTCATTGTTTGTAATATGTTTTTTGTTCCTCTTTATTATTTACTAGCTTTTATGTTTTAAAGCTATATTATTTTATATAGCCTATTTAAAATTCTTAACATGCAATTGTTTTAATGTAATGTTTTAATGTGTAATTACTTTAAAAAGTACTTATAATTACATATGTAATTAAATAAAAAAAGATTTTAAGTTTTATTAAGATTAATTAATAAGAAAAAGACAGAAGATAAAGAGCTTTGAAAAATAATAATAATAAATCGCAATATTTTCAATCGCAATATTTATTCAAAAAAAAACAAAAAACAGATTATTAGATTATTTTCCAAAATCATTCAACCCTAATCATATGACTTTAGAATACACACAAGTCACATGGGCGGCTATGATGGGTTTTTGTTGTTCTTGGAGCTTTTTTTTATGCGAATTTTGGGATAAAAATGGAAACGCCACAACATGCATAAATTCTAAAAATGCGCTCAACTGAGGCGGATAATTTTTTTATCCTATAAAATATGCGCATAAGCCACAATGGAAACACATTTACCGAATAAATCCCTTGATGTTCAACAAAAAAAAAAAACTTGCATGACTTTGCCTCGACAGAGGATGTGATTGGACAACTGGACTAACCAGCAGACCAATCACATCACAGCAGCTCAAATGTTGGTTTGGTGGTTCTGAAGTCAAAGGACTGAAACATCCCTGGTCACTGTCAGCGCAAATCACATTTTATTATATACATTTTTTTTTTTAGTCATTTTTAGAGGTTTAGAGTACAAATCACCATCTGACGTCATTGTATTGGACAGTCTTTCTTCATTATACAGAAACACGATGAGTAAATGATGACTTTATTTCATTCGGGTGAACTGTTCCTTTAGTGTTACAACATCTAACTATATTCTACATTATATTTAAATGCATCTCATTAAAATCAGTTTCTTACCTTTGAGCCCCTCTCATTGAAAATGATCTCCACATCCAGAATCTTTCCAAATTGCTAAAAAAAAAAAAAAAAAAAACACACACACACACACACACACAGAGAGAGAGAGAGAGAGAGAGAGAAAATGCTCAGCATAAACATACACAGCTGTTTGTGTCATGCCATTATAAAAGAAGAGCTGCATTTACAATCACTTTAACAATGTCAGTCACCAGGGGGCAGAATTGGCCCTTTTACACGTCACAGTTTGTTGTTTCTAAAATCATCTGATGAATAAACCCTAAAAAGCCTCTAGTACCCCGAACATCTGCCGCAGGTCTGGGTCTCTGAAGCGGAAGGGGATGTTGGAAACATGGAGCCGTTTCGGGGTTCCTTTGGCCTCTGAGGACTCGTCACTGCCCGAACCGCCAGCAGAAACACACTGACCTTCTGCCTGAGGAGACCCATCTGACAGCTGAGAGACACAAAGATCATATGAATGAATATACAAATCACAATCGTTTGCGATCTTTGAGACTGAGCGGCAGGAAGTCGTTCGACACGTTTGTTGTTCCAGCTGCCCAAATGGTGCGAGTGATCAGATGTCACCATTTGCTCCAAAGAGCTTTAGCACTTACTTGAGTGCTGGGGTTAGAGGAGGGGGTGTTGCTGACTCCTGCCGGGGCCTCGGTCTGCCCCCCTGTGGGGTAAATACTGCCGCCCCCAAACTCCAGCGCCAGGCCGTTCTGAGGGGGAGGAGGCGGCGGGGGAGGGAAGGAGGAGAACGGAGCGACGACGCCCTCCTGAGCTCCCATCGCGTCCTGTGAACCCTGCAGACGAGAGACAGACAGACGGGTTAAACAACCGCCTGGCCGAGATCCACTGACTGGATGGCAAAGAGAAGAAAAACAGCTCGCTTTATAGAGGAAAAGTGAAATCAACTGGAATGGAGAGAGAAACGTCTGTACTGCAAGAATTCCTCTCACAGATGACGCCACTGAAAGCCAGAGATATTACGTTTCTCTCTTTCTGGTGACAAGCGGATTGAGGCAGCTGTTCAATATTAATGAGGGCCTCGTGCATAATTTAGCGCACAGGCCTCCAGCACATACGCTAGCACAGAAGACGACATGCAGATGAAGCTAGCACACGCAGTTACGGACCAAAACTCCCTCGTCAGCTACAAAACGTGATCTTGATAATCGTTAAATATCACGTTTAGTTCATCAGCAATAATGCACTGGCTGATTAATGTGCATTATTTGAGTGATTCCCATTAAAAAAACACTTTTAGCTCATATTTCACCCCGAAAATCAAAAGGTGGGAAAAATTACACTTTGCAAAGAAAATAAAACTGTATTTTAGGACCACTTAAGGTTTTTTTTTTACATTGTGGCATCATGCATTTAAAAAAATATTATATTCAGCATAAATTAGACAATATTCTACCATGTTATTCTTGCATTAATGAAAGTGAGTTTTTTTTACAGTGCGATAAATATTGGGGATGTGCTTAAAGTTTAAAAAAAAAAAAAAAAAAAAAAAAAAAGCTTCTTTAAATTCAAAATACATTTTGCATAAAGAAAATAAAAGGACAGTTTAGGGTTTTTTCACACTGTGGCATTATGCATTTACTGTATTATATGTTTTAATCAACAAAAATTAGACTATATAACATTCTAATTCTTGCATTAATGAAAGTGAGTTTTTTACAGTATGATAAGTATTGGAGTTTATTTTAGGAAAATGTAGGGTTTTTTTTAAATTATGGCATTTACTGTATTAAAAAATATTTTAATCAGCATAAATTAGACAATATAACAAATACTACCATGTTATTCTTGCATTACTTTAATGAAAGTGATTTTTTTTTTTACAGTACAATAAGAAGAATTGGGGAAAACAGGCTTCATTTTCTTGATGCAAAATATAATTACTTTGATTTTGGGCTAAAATGTGTTTTCATGAGATTCTGAGCTAAGCTGCTGATCTATCTGAGAAACGCACGTCACATCACTGCAGAAAGAGAGAGAGAGAGAGAGAGAGAGAGAGAGAGAGAGAGAGAGAGAGAGAGAGAGAGAGAGAGAGAGAGAGAGAGAAAGAAAGAGCGAGAGAGAGAGAGAGAGCGAGCGAGGGGAAAACACTGTTCTGTCAAGTGTGCATTCCTCCTCCAGCATCACTTCCCTACATGGCAGCAGGATGAGAACGGAGAGAGAGACACGAACGAGGAGAGAGACAGACAAGCAGTGAAAGACACATCCTGGTATTTATAGCTCTAAGATCTTCCCGTGAACCACAAGAAACATTCATGAGCTACATTTCAGAATTCAGCAGCATTGGAACACTCGCTCTAGGTCCGCAATTATTATTGTTACAAATATTAATGAATCCACTTTGCATCGGCCTGAAGCGCTAAAGGTACGGAATCCATTCAGACTCTGTTTTGTAGATCATTTCTTTTCATGTCTCGTCTTTTTTGTTGTTTTTAAAATTGATAGTTTAAGAAAAACTCCTACTGACTTAAGGCCCATTGACTCCAAGGACAACAACTATAACAATAGTTAATTGTTGTGAATATAAAAGAATAGCAGAGTCCACACCACAACTATAAAAGGCATAGAAACAATATCGTTGGAATCACTTTCAGAATGATATTTTCCATCTGATGAATAATAAAATCATTCACAGGCAATCAGAATCCACCAAACTTTAAAGAATTGATTTTTTATAACCGATACCGATTATTTGCATGTTTATGTGCCCGATAACGATATATAGAACCGATATTTATTTATTGTTTTATTTCTGTTTTTTACAATTATAGCAACAGCACTGAACTGAACAAACTGTTTTATTTAACACTTTTTAAACACTGTAATTTTTGCAATTTCACTCCGTTCTTACAAAACAAAACACACTTCTACATCAATATAGTCTGAAAGAGTGCAACATTACTTTTTTTAAAATACAGTGCAAGTAAAGTCTTTTTAACATTACTGCTGGTGCATCTTTTTATTTATAACAATAGCATATTACCAACAGGCAAAATAAATGTACAAAGTCTAATGTTTTCAAATGGAGAACATAATTAAATGACAGGTGAGTCTATCAACTCCCCATAAATATAAGCATTCGTTTTAAACTACAGTTTTAAAAGGTTTATGTGTTATTTAATAGACTAAAGCGTAAAGAGAATGGAGCGCGCTGGAATATTCTCTGGAATATGCAAACATTGTCAGAAAAATAAACAAAACAGCGAATACATCATTGCTATTACAGAGTCCATCTCATCTGGCATGTTATCAGAATTATTAATAATGTTTTTGTCGGTCTAGATTATGAAATACCTGCTGATGACAGAGCGCCGTTTTCATCTATGCGTTTACACAGAACGTCTCTCGCGGAGATATAGGCCTAATAATTCATTTCCACAGAGCTGTAATTATTTAGATGTTTATTATATAAATGTTATATAGCAGACGTTAAATTAAGGAGTTTTAAACTACTGGGTCTTGTTAAAAGTTACATATGGTGACTATGCTGGAGCAACAACCCGGTGAGTTGAACGGCTGAACGCGATTTCACGAGATGAGCATAAACACAGAGAGAGAAATAAATTCAGCGCTTTTATTTCCAACATGCTCTCATTCACGGCTGTTTTATTTCATTCATGTAAAGTTACGTCTTTATTGGGACATGATGGATTACGTGACTCCTTGAGTTCGTCTCTATTTTTAGCGCCAAGTTTAAACTACATAACCTACATAAATCTTATTTGTGCATATCTCATTTGTGCATTACTGGCTGTTATGTTAAATAAAGTTTATTAATTAAGGGATGTAAGTTATAGGCATGGTAATTTCTGCACAATTCAGTATTGTTGTCAAATATCAAAAATGAAAAATCTAAAACTGTTCCAATACTCCTTTTCTGCAGTATCGATACACTGATACCAGCTGTGCGATCTCGCTCGCTCTTCTCTCTGATGGCAAATTGACACACATCCGCTTTCTCTCACAACTCATGCTCAGACCACTAATCTATACAAGTGGCGCTCACATAAAGCCGCCTCAAACAGCTTCTGAGTTCCAAATTGACATCTTTTTCGTGGCTTATTGCGCTTAAACGGTCAAATACATACAAAATTATGTCAAAATGCCCATCTTACCGAGTATTCAGGTAAATACAGTCTGTTTTGGAACGTAAATAGTTGAGCGAAAACATGTTGTGTAACAGTATATTGGATCTGTGCATAAGCTCTTAAAGTGACAGCAGCCTAATAAACCTGCTGCTGTCCGTCATGTTAATCAAAGAACAAAAGACAGAGGAAAAAAAAAAAAAAAAAATTAACTTGCTGCTCTTGACTGAATAACTTTTGTAGCTTTAATTGTAAGCATTAGGGCTGCTAATATAGTTTTAGCTTCGATATTACGATGTGCGCATCTGCGATAGTCACAACGCAGGATGTGCGAGGCCTATAGGGATCGTAGTTGATCCGTGATCCGGATCAGAACGCATGTGATTCGCGGATTAATTGCAAAGTTTAACCATCATAGAGTGAAAGTTTATCATTTGCATGTGTTTTTAAGTCAAGTCTGGCATCAAGCGCAAGAGGACTCGGGCGCTGTTTTCTGTGCACACACAGCCACGCAGACAGCACGTGAATGTCGAATTCAGGTTTCTTTCGCTTTCTATTGAGCTTTAACGAACACGTCGTGCACGCAAAATGAAGTCAAAATGCCCGTCTCGGCGAGTATCCTCATAAACACAGTTGGTTACGTGTTGTAAACAACTGAGAAAGGAAACGGATGCGTGTCATTTATATTAGGTCCGTGCATTCGTCTTAAAGGGACAGCAGCCTAATGTACCCGCAGCTGTTTGTGTCACCAATGGTGATCAAAAAACAAGAGAAAGAGAAAATTACTTTTGTAGCTTTAACAAAGATATTGTATGATATATTGTATTAATTAATTAATTATATTAGTTATATGTCATTTATACAGTGAAGACTTATTTTACATTTGATTATTCAATTTCTGTACCTGGATACTGTTAGATTTACCTGAAAAACAAAGCACTGCTTATTTCAATTGTATCTTTCTTCTATTGTATTTATCTATGCTTGTAATGTGCTTATTATTTTCTATGCAGATTCACTCCCCTACAAAATCAGCCCAATTATTCTAGAATTATGAATTATTTTCAAATTGAGCTATTCAAATCATTTGGTGAAATGGTTTTTATAAAATCGCAATATATAAATCGCAGAAAAACAAAATATTGCAATGTAAGTTTTTTCCAATATCGTGCAGCCCTAGTAAGCATTAATCTGTATTTAATTTTTACATTTGATTACTTAAATTTCTGTAGCATTTCTTACCTGAATATACTGTTAGACCCACCTGAAAAACGTAAAGACATGTTTAATTTTGTCTCTTTAATTCTATTGTATTTATGTGCCATCGTTTGCAATTTGTTCATTTCTTCTTTTTTGATACATTTAGTTCAACGATTCAAATAAAACCTCCCTGTGCTGTGTGCAAGATATTACAACAAAATTACCCAAATTATCAAAAGATTATGAGATAAATTATTTGTATGGTGGAGTTTTCCCTATGGTATTGAATATCGATATTTTTCAAGGTATTGGAAATTCCAGTATCGTGACGAACACGACTGCATAGATGATATTCAGTTCTGATTAACATACAGTTGACAGGAATTAAGCAGAGCGTTCAGGCTCATGACACGTCTCACACACATGATTACAGACTAAAACTGATGCACAAACACAGATTCACTGCAGCAGATGCATATTATGCATATTTCCTTTCAGTTGTACGAGAGGCCTTTATTAATCCATATCATTATGATCTGTTGGTCATACACAGAAGACACTCTCTCAAGCTCGTCATAAACGCTGTGAGCGCGTGTGTTCAGCCGAGCGAGGGCTTCTAAACACTGGCAGCTTTAGTTACGGGTCAGCTGGCATCTGTCTAACGTGCCGCTGTTATATATGGCAGCTGTGCCACGGGTCGCTCCGTCCACTGTAACGGATCACAGCCGCTCTGATCATTCGCTGCCACGATCACTCCTGACAATAGACAACATATCGAGTCACTACATCAGAATACTGCACTGAACATTCAGACGTTTCAGTGAGGCGTTACATACAGATCGATGTGTGTTAGCAGCACTTTGGAAACAAGATGACGGATCACAGGAGAAAAAAAAAAAAAAAAAAAAGTTCACAGCGCTCTACATATTCCATCTTTACAGTTAAAAGAGCCAGTGTTTTTTTTTGACAAATGTGCTGCTGTCCTATTAAAACATAAAAGCTTATTCAAAATATGAGTACTATAGCAGTGTATAAATAATACTAAAGGACTTAGAAGCAGCTGGCCAGAGGTGGTACCAAGATGGCCGATGAGCAAACTGACTTGAAAGGATCTTAAATGTAGAAATCGACCATGTTAAACAGTGATGAAACCCTCCTGCATTGATACATAAAGCAGCGCTCTGTTCAAAACAGCCTAAAATACAGATGGACCCGCCCACAGCCACACACTGATTGGTCGGCTGTAACCTGACCCCTCTCTTTAGGGGGCGTGTCTGTCTGTTCTTCCCTTACCAATCAGAGTCCAGCAGGGTCCAAAGGTTCGTGGGTCCAAAACGGCCCAGATAAAAGCCTGCAAACACTCGTGTTTGAAAGAAACACACACACACGTGTGAATGTGAATGTTTGTCTCTCACACACTCCACCCTCAAGCACATGTGCCACCAACAGGAAACTAGTTGATCTAGTTTGGATAGAGGACTACTCCTTTAAACACACAAAGATAAAACAACTACAGTGCCAGAGCTTCATCGACAGACAAGCAAAACCCGAGTTTATCGCTTTGTGTAGAACATGAGCTCTCAACCGCAGCGTCACCTCTTGAACTCTCACACCGATAAACCAACCCAAGAATAGCAAACACATTTCATGCTCGCAGTCTTCTTGCCAATTTTATATTGTGTTGCATCTCATGTTATGATGAATTGCTTGTGTTGATGTCAATGCCGTCACATGTGGCACAAACACGAATATTCTGGGTAAAATTAAGCTGTAACACACATCTGAGATGTGTATAAATGCATGCACAGTAATGCGTCATGCCGACCAGCCATGTTGATTTTAAAGCGGGAACATGTATGCGTTTAAATCATGCTTTCTAGGTCGATATATTTTGGGATATCGCATTAAAAAATGCTATATGGAAACGTCAAGATGTGCATTCATTCTAAAAATGCGCATAAAATGCACTCAATTGAGGCGGATAGTTTATGCGCATGTCTTATCAGATAAATTATGATGGAAACACATTTACCAAATAAATCCCTCAGTGCACAACAACAAACTCAGGTGACTTTTCCTCAACAGAGGATGTGATTGGATAATAGGATACCAATCGCATTACAGCATCTCAGATGTTGGTTTGGTGGTTCTGAAACGCCTGAGCCAAAATCTGTCATCAGAATGATTTGGTTTAATTCCCTCCAGAAGCGTCTCACACGATTGCGTTCACAAACACCAGCATCCGAACGCAAGAGAACATGACAGCGTTTACTGTGTTTCGTCTGCTGCTCTGAGACAACTCATTTATGGTGGGAAAAAAAGAGCCACAGTTTCTTTGAAAACAGATTGCAGCAACTTCCATTTTTATCACAGATATTTTGCACCAACTTCCCAGGAGGCGACGGTTTTGTTTTCTTGAATGCATGGGATGGAAACACTGCTTTATTCGCAAATGATTCATGTAATATTCCAATTTTGCATAAGTTAAATTCGCAACTTTGAATGGAAACATAGCTATAGACGTCTATTGTTAGTGCGTTACTTTAAACGCTTTTACACGTCTAAATGATTTTTGGCAATAATTGACCATGTCCGGTCGACTGAGATTGCATTGCATCTACCTCTATATTCTCATGTTTAAGATTCATAACGCGATTCCTGTGTGCAGACACTCGATTGAAGACAGCGGACATCATGAAATCCATTGGGTCAGGAATAATTTAAAAATCACTCAGGAGCCACTAGTGTGTTTGGCTACTGACAGACTGGAACATTGTACATTTTTGCCAATTAGTAGGATCTGATTAAACAAGACCTTGCTAAATAAAATCTACTTGCATTTAATGCAGATCAGTCCAATAAGATAAGTTTAATAGAAAAAGGGGTGGTAGTGTTGCTCTTTAACAAGCGTCTGTCCTCATTCAGATGTGCGTGTGTGTATCAAATGTCCAAAACAATATCTAAAGTCAACAAAAAGAGTTTTAAGGGAAAAATAGACCTATATTTCTGTGCAAAACAAAGGCAGCTGTTCTGATTTCTAAAGCGAGCGTGTGAGATCATGAGGTGACAGGTAAGCGGCTCTCCCACCCTTCAGGGCAAACGCTGGGTGGAGTTCAACATACTTTAACCAGCCTCGGTCTGTCCTGAGCGCTTCAGTTCTGAGCTTTAGTATGAAAGTTTAGTATGAAAGTTTAGTATGTCCACTTACAGTATGAACCGTGGCATCAGATCCTCACCTTAACACACACACACACACACACACCTCCCAACCTTCTCCCTGAGCGTCACTTTTAAAAATCAATTTCCATTCTCTACACCCCCTCCATCTCATTCCTGCTTTTAAAGGAAAGCACAGAGATAACAGCTGCTTGAGCCCTCGGGAAACAGCAGGAGAGGGGGAGGGACAGAGAGAGAGAGAGAGATTCCAAGGTATAACACACACACACACACAGAGAGAGATTCCAAGGTATAAGACAGACACACACACACACACAGAAAGCTTTTAACTAATAAAAGTTAATTTGTATCAGTGCACGTTAATACTGAAGCTGCATGTGTGTGAGACCAATGTGAAGACTGGAGAGAGAGACACAATGAGACAGACAGACGGATGAAGGAACAACTGTTCACAAGCACCTGGCCCCTTCCGTCAAGACAGACAGCTGGAGAAACACATGAGAAACGCACAAGACTTTCCTCACCTCCATCAGACCTGCTTTAAGCCACACGTGCACGAGTGAATTACGCTTGTGTGTGTCGATTTCTTCAGGAATCATGAATGATTGAAAACTCACCGGCCGCACAGGGGGGTAAAAGACTCCCATCATCCTATTTAACACGACGATAATGACAACAGCAGCGTTTTCTGCTTTCAGACGTCGGCGCTCACGATCCCTCTGAGTGTCTGACACATTCAAAATCTCCCTCTCTCATTCCCCTCCTCTCGCTCTGTCTGTCTTTCTGTGTCTTTCTCTGTGTGTGTGTGTGCGCGCATGTGTGTGCATGTGTGTGTGTGTGTGTGTGTGTGTGTCTCCTCCCCCTCTAGACCGTCTCTCTCTCTCCTCCCATATCACTCACTCACTCTCTCTCTACACTTTCTCTCAAGATAAACAAACCAATCTTAGCTTTTCAAAGATTTTGGCTTCCATTCACTGCCTGATTAGAAATAAAACAATGTTTATAAATGGTCAAACTTAGACCACAATCATGAATTTTATGTTGCAGATTAGTTTTCATATAAATAATTGCGATTGATGGTTTCATTCTGTTTTGTTCATGTCACTTACAGTGCAAGCATAATATATTTTTCACTTGGAATCGTATATAAATAGGATTGCAAAGTTTCCAGAAACTTTCCAGGATTTTTTTTGAAATTTTCAGCCCCTTTGCAGCCCTATATATAAAAATATAATAAAATATGCCCATATGATTTGATTTCATGCAGGAAAAAATTTATTAATTTTTTTATATAATATAATATATAATATAATATGATATAATAGCCTGATTAATCCCTTTAGCCTTCATTTCACATGAAGGAAGACCTTTGACCATCTTTGGGTACTTAACAGTGTTTTTTATATTTATTCTTTCACTGAAAAAGTAGATTTAATATCATGCATTTGATGGCATTTCTTTAAAGGTGCACTATGTAACTTTTCCGTCCGCTAGAGGTCGCCTATTCAAAACAAAGGCGTAGCTTGATGACGCCAAGTTTGAGCGCAGAATCTTGGGACATGTGGTCTTCACCTCACAGCCGGTGGAAAAGAATCGGGATAGGACTCAGGCAGAAATCACGTTCATGGATGCGATTATTAACGTTACTGTAGTATGAAGCAGAGCAGGACTGAGTGTTGTGGGAGCTGAGCAAGGCCGCTGGAGCGATTGTTAATAAGATGAACACAACACACGCCTCGCGAGCAGTGGGACTTTTATTATGCCACAGTCGCCGGTGCCATTTCCGCTTTTCCGGTCATGAGTATGAGGTAACACAGCTCTGTTTATCATATTAGATACATTTCAGTGTGTTGAAAATGATGTTATGATGTTACTCTGTGCGTTTGCTCAGTGGCTGCTATGACACTTGTTGCACACTGCAGTAAGAGTAAAGCATTTCTGCAAAATAAAACCGGAAACCGAGGGTAACACAGCTATGACGCAATTGACAGGCGACTCCCTCACACGTCCCGGTTCCTTGGTTAAAATAGCAAATAGTTGGAAACATTTGGGATATTGTAAGTACTCAACTGAACAAAATATATAACACTGGCCTAGTGGTTTTTGGATATTTTACTGAAAAAAAGGTTACATAGTGCACCTTTAAGTGCTTAAACTTTCCTTATTTGGATGGCAAAATTGAAATTTAAACTGGACTATTACGGTTATCTTAATTAGCTCTCGATTACACAAAATAACCACAACAAACAGGCGATTAATAAATAATCACGATAGGGCAGGCCTAGTCAAACTACATTTGTTTTCAGTTAGTTAACAATTAGCCTGTTAAACTAGCATTCCCTGCACAAATCATGTATAATCACAGCAAAAGGAATTTCATGCTCTCAGTACTAAATATCATAATTATCATCATATGCCATTGGCTTCAATTAAATCCTCAAATCCTATACTCATGTAAAATTATTTTTAGGCATTACAAGAGACTATATTACATTATTGATGATATTGCAGACATTGAAATGTCCCAAAACCTCTGAAAAGAGAGCAGATGTGAAGCTCACAGTCGAACGGCTGGTGATAAATGGATAAAGAGACGGATGGAGGGATTACAGAGAGAAAAAGAAGATAAAGAGTGAGATTAACTACACTAATTGAACAATCTGAGCACGCACACGCGCTCTACAGCTGCTGCCGTAATCTACAATGCTAATCTAAAACACTGGGACTATAATCTGATTTTAACGCTTTTCCACTCGTTGTGATCTTGAGAAGCTCCTCATTGGGAGTCTGTTGTACAGAAAGAGCTGATACTGTATTTCAGAGTGATTGACTGACTGTTGACCTCCATTAAAGAACAGAAGCTTGACATCAGCGTGCCTGCAGAGAGACGGTCATTTGTGACACCAGTATAAATGTTCACTTTAGCACTGAGTCAACTTCACCATTGAGACCATTTAAGCACCAGATCTGTGAATAATGAGGCTTTAATTAAACCTGGGGGCAAAAGCCCCTCAAAATGACATCAATTACTGGACTGAGATACGAGATCAAGGGCGCTCAGCATTGGACGAGATTAAACCAGTTCTACCTGAGAGAACCAACACACACGTTAATTAACCTCAGAGGACGCCCGCCGTCTACGGAGCCTCAAACGCAAACCATTGCGTTTGTATTGAGCAAATGCGCTCAATACAAACAGTCTCGACCAATAATTGATTGCAATGGTTCGCTGTTAGCATGTTGCAAATTCAACCATAGAAAAATACTGAAAACATGCAAATAGTATTTAATGATATTGAACAATTTATATCCAACATCTTGGATTTGTTTTCAGTGATCTTAGTGCAATGCATTATGGGATTGCCTTCACCATGAAGAATGTACACGATCCTTAGGAACAGTCTCGCTCGCGCCAACTGTCTGTCTAATTGGCCTCCGTGTTTAATTGGTCTATAGTGGTGTATAATCAGATTAGCGCTGGCTCACACGCGCCTCGCTGCTCAGTCAGAGTTCAAGCCGCTCTATTGTTTACACATTAAAACAAGAGGATAATCGCGACATGAGGGACAAACGGACAAACGGTGCTGCAGCAGTTTTACCACAGGACCTGCGGTTTAACGGTTACTTATTAGAGTCCAAAAGATGCGCCGTAGTTAATATTTATTGTAGATGAGACGAGCGGATTGGGGCACTTACACAACACGCCATGATATGAGGCTGACGGGAAACCAACCGATCAGGATGAGCGGAAACGCTTTCACTCTCACCACAGTAAATGGAGATGGAAGATGATTTTGAGGAGACAGTGTTAAGGGTGTAGAGAATCGTGGGTTATCTCTGCTCTGCTGCTGTGTCTCTTTTCATCTAGTCTTGATAAACACCCTCTTTGCGCTCCGCGCAGCTCCCAGCTGGAACTAATGTCCCTCCTACAGTCCCCTGAGGGAACGCTTAGCACTGCGAAAGACAGGCGGACTCATGATGCTGATACTAGAAATAATCTGCAGTGCTGATGTTTGCACAGTGACTCTCATGAAGACTCCACTGCAAAAGGAATAAACAAATTATATTTTTCATTAAGAAAATTAAGCCCATTTATAGGACCATGTTGATGATCTGATATTGTATTATTTATAGGGGTTAGTGCTGGGCGGTATGACAAAAACTTTATATCACGGTATTTTTCTAAATTATACCGGTTTCACGGTATATGACGGTATTTTTCCCCCCATGCATGACCGGATGTTAACCGCATTTTCTACTGATTGAGAGAGAAAACACTTCAGTAGATTGACTTAGAATGCCCTATTTTACTGTCATGACGAGTGAATATTGTAGAAAAATTCCATACTAGAATTAATACAGGTTTGCAAAGCCCCACAAAATGATGCAACCAATAAAACACAGACTACACACTTATTACAGACATATGAATATTAAAATATGACCACGGGGAGAAAAAAAAAAAACAGAGTTGAGGGCACCTTAAGCATTTTAAAAATCTAACCCTATATAACAAACTGCCAAAACGAGGGAGAAACGCGGAAAAACATTTAAAAGGATATTTCCAGTACATTTAAGAGCACTACAGTCTCTGAACAAACAACACACGTCAGTTTAAAACAGAAAGAATAAAGGCATAGTTACTTTTTCCATTCTTCTTCGAATTGTCGGTCTACATCATTGTCTGTGTATCAGAATAATCCATCGCGGTCATGATCAGACGTACGGTTGTATCAGTGTCCTTGTTTGCACATACATTTCATTTGAAGACGTGATTAAATATGTGCGCATACACGGTGCTGGTTCATGTTTAGAGCACTAGAGTATATGAAATACGTCCATTATAAACTTAAATGCGCTCGCTCCGGTCTGCATCTGATCTATATGATCCATGTCGTTAAACTCATCGTGGCGCGCCGCGTGTTTGACTTCTCCGCTGTAATGCGATCTTCAGCTGTGCTCTCCCCACAGTGCAACAGTGAGACCCCTCTCAAACAGTGTCGCGCTGCGCCGCTTCCGAACATTGTTTAAGCGACATACACCGGTATTGCCGCATAATAAAAATTCATATCATAACAAAAATAAATACCAGTATTCGGTATGAACCGGTATACCGCCCAGCACTAATACGGGTGTAACGATACATCATATAAAAATGCGATATGTATCGTTGATGTAAACGATATAGAGTTAGTTTTATCCAAGACTCAGCTTACTTTATAAGGTATAATTCACCCAAAAAAGTAAATTCTGTCATCTCATCATGTCGTTTCAAACCTAAGATTTTCGCTCAACTTCCAAACACAACACAAACGAAGATATTTTTTATGAAACTTGAGAGATTTCTGTCCCTCCATTTAATTCCATTCCTCTAAAACTTACAAGATCCCAAAAGATGTCAAAGGCATCGTAAAAATAATCAATCGAGTGGTCTAATCTAAATCCATGTCTTCTGAAGAGACACAATGGTTTCATCGTCTGTGTAAGAGATCCAACAAATGCCTGTATTGAAAGCCCAAGTATCGCATGAGGGGGAAAAAAAAAATGAACGTTAACAGAGTTTCAGTGACATTACTATATTAAAATTACTATATATTAAATTAATTTAAAAAAAAAAAACCCTGTTCTTTGTTTTGATTATATCACGATTCGCAGCTTCGTATTGTGATTTGTATCGAATCGTGACGTGTATCGTTACACCCCTAGTCATTTATGACCACATTTTCAGCCTAAATTCTCATTACTGTAATATTTCAGAGCTTTTTTGTGCGTTATACTTAATGGCGACTCATTGCTGTAACGCAAAAAATCTCATTTGGTACATTACAGTAATAAATCACTCTAGCCCAAGAAAAAGGGGTTTTCTATCATAGAACCACCATTTTTTGGAAGCTTTAAGTGAACAGTTCTTAAAAGAAACATTTTTTAATAATCAGATTTTAATAATAATCTAAAGAACCCTTTTTCCACAAAGACCCTTTTGTGTAATGGTATTAAATGTGAACCATATGGAATCATAAATGCCAATAAAGAGTGTACATTCAATTATGTACCAACAATTGAACTTAACAAAAAAGGATTTTATTTCTTTGCATCGCACAAATGGGAATGAAAAATAATGGAAAAACC